>JAOEGS010131475.1:92478-120737 GCA_025447755.1 Corythornis vintsioides
ACATCCACTGTGCCATGTTTTGGGGACAGAGAGACCTCACCAGGCTCTGGTTCTCACCCCACACCAGCCACTGCTGCCTGCCTGTCCCCACAGCTCCTGAGTCACCTGCACGCTGCTGAAACCTGGTGTTGCACCTGCCTGGAAGGGGAGGCTACAATATTGATGAACCTGATTTGGGAAAACAATGAGATTTGCTAATTACATTTACTCTCATTAAACAAGAGTAAGAAAAGCAGAGCCCCTCTGCTTCCCCACACACAACTGGCAAGAACTGTTGGTGGTGAGGGAATAACCTGGGGATGTCATGGCAAAGGCAGGTGATGCCACAGTGCCTTGCCACGTGCACCCTCTGCAGAGGTCACAGCTGATTAGTGGGCAAAGGATGAGATCTCAAGGCTTGGTTTGCTCGAGAATATATTTAGAGGAGTTAGGAAGGAAGGTCTATAGCAATTTAATCTCAGTTGTTCTTTTATTTTATTCAGCTTTCTGGCATCTGCTGTTGCCACAAAACAATGGAGCACAATAAATAACAGCTGAACGTTCATTGTTCTTCTCCACGACCGAATCCCATAGCCTCCAATGCTCAAAAAATAAAATGATGATGCTGATATAAACTGCAAGTGAGAGTGAGCAATTAGACTGGAGAAGTCTAGCGGCTGCCTTGGAGGGACGGATGCAGAGAAAAATGTGGTTCTGCAGGAAAAAACCCACTTCCGTGATATAATTTCTGCAACATTAGGAAGCAGAGTAAATTAATATACACCGGCTCCACTGCCAGCTAAGCTCTGCGATCTGATTTCAGCTTCTCCCCAGTAATGAACAATGATATCTTTCTAATGCAACGTTTTACATTCTGAGGGCTCAACGTACGTTTCACTCCCGTCTTCCTATCGGTCTGGGGGTCTTTTATATAGTTTGTTTGCTTTGTTTCCAAAAACAATTCGGTGAAACATGGGAACACAGGAGTGTCTCTGTGCATAGAGAATTAATAAAAAAGAATCGCCGATGTCTTCTCCCTCTCATTCCTATAGACTGACTAGGATATTAAATTCCTGGGTGAGTCATTGAATGTTTTCCTGTCTTTCTTTTTACTCTTGTTGTAATAGCTCGCTTGGAGAGATTCCTGCATTGAACATTGTCCTTTGCATTTTCAAAGCACCCCTTGGGGGTTTAGCCATGTGAATTCTATTAGCCAGAAACTAGGAACCCCAGGATACTCTACAAATGAAATAATTACAATCCTTAGTTGCTCTTAGCAGTCCACCCTATCTCCAGAACACCAAACAAACCCCGCTTCATTCACACCCTGCGCCGTGTGCCAGAAGAGAAGCAGCGTGAGCCCCTCCTGCTCGCAGCCCTGAAGATGACCGACGGCTGCTTCAGGACTCCGGGCCTTTCCTCCCCGTGTCCTGAATCCCCCGATTTCCATGGGGCAAAGCAGGAGTTTGCCAGGCACCTGCAGCACCTGGAAGGCACAGAGGCTGGCCAGATGCTCTGCAGTGGGACAGAACCACCACATATATGCACAGCCAGGACTGAGCTCGTGTCCTGGCCAGCTCAGCCCCGCTCCTCCTCCTGCTCCTTATCTCCCTGCGTACCAGCCACGCTCCAGACAAACCAGGCATCTCCCACTCAGCAGCTCTCCCTCCTCCAGACCTCCCAGAGATGGATGAGTGGAAAACCCTTTTCTGCACCACTTCCCACTCCTCAGTCTCCAGAGCTTTCACCTCAAGATGATAAAGACCTGCCTTGGCTGTGAGAAGCCTGCAAGCCCTTGCTAGGAAACGTGTACAGTGGGGCTCTCACCATTTTCAGTTTGTGCTGCTGGAGGATCTCATCCAGGTTCTGCCTCTTCTTGTAGTTGAAGTAGAAGTTTTTGCACTGTGACACGGTCTTGGAGCCCACCATCCTGGCAATGGCTGACCAGTTCCGCCCATGCTCAAGGAGACCTGTCACAGGAGGGATAAAGGAGAAGGGTTTAACACCAGATACATTCACACAAGGGCAGCGTTATCCATGGAGGATGGGAAATATCCTCCATGGGAGCCAAACTCCACAGGAACAATATGGTCACTAGCACCCGTCTAAATGGCTTCTTAAGCCAGTGGATGACCTACAAGAGCCTGTTTTTCCTTCTAAGGGGAAAAAAGGCACTGTGCTGACCGCCTCTGGAACAAAATACATCCCACAGCCACGTCTCGGCCAGCCACTGGGCAGTCAGGAGGGCGAGCAGTGCTCCTTTCCCTTTGGGATGGCTGCAGGAGGTGTTGGCACACTCAGGAGAACTTGGAACAGCAGCTCTCAGTCCCTACCATGAAGCAAGGGTTCTTCCCAGACAGGGCAGGTTCAGGGGGTCAGAGCACAGAGTCCTGTTACAGATGGGGAAGGGAAGAGAAAGGAAGGGAAGCCAGGTGATGTCTGGGGCTGGGAAGAGGCACGCTAGGGGATTAGTGCTCACAGGGTCATGAGCGACAGCAGCTTCCCAGGTCAGGCATCATGCCAAGGGCTGGCAATCCCAGCCAGATGCTGCCACCCGAGCACAGGGCTCCTGCCAGCGCTGGGCAAACCCAGCAGAGTGGAGAAGGAAGAGAAGGAGGAAGGACCGAGTCAGCATCCCGTGTCTTTGAGGTCTCTGCAGGGGTGTCCCACAGCTGGAGGTGGAAGTCACAACTGCAGCCTGGGGATAGGTGCAGTGGCAGCCTGGTCCCTCCATCCCAGGCTCCTGGAGGTGACCCTGGTGAGGGCCATCCAGGCTTTCCAGGAAATAAAGACTATCTGCCTGAAGTCCTGTCTGGTGCATGTCTGATCCTTGCTGTGGGGCCTGGAGCTGCCACAAGTCTGCAGGATAATGCTGCCACCCCAGCTGGGTTGTGCTAGTCCAACTGGCTCCTGGTTTACCATGTGATGCCACCACCAGGTCACCAGCTCCACTAGTCCTTCCCTACACCTTGTGCAGGGTGCAGTATGGACAGACCAGAGCCCAGGGGCACAGTACTGTGAAAGGTGACCTCAAGAAGAAAACCATCAGGGAATGAACCTGCTAAGAGCATTTCCTGTTTATTAGGGGTTTTTTTTCTGCCCAGAAGCCACCAACCACAGGGCCTGGGAATAGGCACTATCTGGGCACCTCTGTTGTCCATCCCCAAACCCCATCCTGGCAGCTCTGATGCCATGGGGTTTGGTGTTACAGCGAGTCCCACCTTCAGGTTCCCATGCATGACTCTTCATGTGCCTGGGAGCCACAGCCACTTTGCCCCAACCCTGCTGTTGGCCTTTGGCCAAGCTGCTGCCAAGGGTCACCTCAGAGCCCCAGCCAGGACCTAAGTGTCAGCCCAACAACAAACTCCTCCCTGGGATGGACTGATGCCAGAGCAGCCACAAGCAACAAAGGCCCCAAGGATGCACCTCGGGCCAGGATCTGTGCGTCTGTGCACAGAGCAGACAGTACCACATACTCCAAGAGAGATCAATCCCTTCCCCTCACTCCTTCCCAGGTCATGGAGAAAACCAGCAGTTGCCAGCATAGCAAGAGTTAACATCCAGCCGTTGCCTGTATCCTGCCCCGTCCCAGCACCAGGGCTTATCAAATTGCATGTTAAGAGGCAGGCATCACAGGGCGCTGAGCACCACAAAAGGCTGTGGCAAGCCAAGAAACAAGTTTGAGCTTTAACTCCGCAACTCCCAGCCTCAATCCAGCCAAACCCACGACATCCGTCACCCCGCTGGCAGGCTGGGACTTCTTAAAAATAATAATACATTTTTAAAAAGGGACGTCCGGCCGCCAACCGTGAGAGATAAGAAGCCGGGGGTGGGGGGGGAGGGGGGGGAGTCCTCCCCCCGCAGTCGTTGCAGGCTGCAGGGGGAAACAAGACAGTGCCCTGTGCCACAACCCATTGCTGCCACCCAAAGCAAACAAGCAGCCGGGTCCTCAGTGCTGTGCCAAGCCTGACGGCCGGGCTGGGGCTGTTTGCTGCACTCCAGGCAAAGCCTCAAAACACAAACCCCAGCTGTGGCCCCGCGAGCAACGGAGTCGGTGGGTGAGCTGTGTTGCCATCCTGGACCTGGCACGCTGCAGCCCAAGACCTGGGGCTGTGATAGGCGCCAGCATAAGTGGTTCCCAGAGTGCTGTCATGAGCTTTGCCACCCGCAGGTGATACCAGCTGCCGGCTGCCCTCTCCTCTGCCCAGGCTTGCTGGGACCCACTGCAGGGCTGAGGGACAGGGATGCTGCTGGAGGAGCCTGCAGCTGGCCGGGCAGGTGGCTGTGGCCATGCCAGTCTCAGGAGGAAGCTGCCTGCAGCCCCTGCCTGCGGAACCCCGGGAGGAGCCCAAACGATCTTCTCTTTATATTGAAACCAGAGCAAACCAGCAACACCTGCTGCCCCACTCTGTCATCAGCTGCATGCTCCGGGAGGGATCAGCGAGACACCGTGGGACATGCTGGTAAACCCTCAGCATGCTGGCCACCCCAGCTGGATGAGCTCTGCCAGCGCAGCAGCCTCCACCCCGCGCCCTCCGGCACGCCGGGCACCGCGCACCCCGGCACGCCAACCCGCCTCGGCACCGAACGGCCCTTCATTCTGCAGAGCAACTGAAACTATGACTAACGGAGTTATTGGATCTTAATGAAGGCTGCGCTCACTGGCTTGGGGAGGAGGCTCCAGACACGGGGTCTGCCCGCCGGCACAAAGCTACACGCAACCCTGAGGTTAATCCCTTCCTTTGGACCCCCAGCGCTGGACTTACGTGCTCCGGGTCCAGGTCCGGCAAGCTGGGAGTGCGCCCAGAACGCGCAACGGGCGAGCTCAGAAGGATGTGGGTGTTGGGGCACTTCTTCAAAGCCCCCCCGGGCACGGCAGCCCGCTGCAAAGCGCTGCAAGTGCTCCACTCACACCCTCCCCACGCATTTTGCATTCGTTCCCTCGCAGCAGTCGGAGACAGAGAAGAAAGCAAAGCCGGTTCCTTAAATCCTGGGGGCGAGAGGATTTCAGAGCCATGGGCGGCCGAGAGCAGCGAGCCAGCGGGTACTGAGGCTGGAAACCAGGTCACAGGCGGGAGACTCCTGACCCCGATGCCAGAAGTTGGTGGGAACACATGCTCCAGCCCCAGCTCTCTTCCCTCTGGCGGGGCTGGCGAGTGAACGGCGTCCTCCGCGCTCCTCCGGCTCGCTCGCTGAAGCTTTCCAGCCGGCTGCAGCCGCGGTTGTTAAGGTGGATGGAAGCGCCTCCAGTATTTTCTCCCCTACCTCACCTCCTTGCTCAGCAGCTCCGAGCTACGAGGAGGCTGTGCAGTTTCAAGAGATGCCCGATGTTGCCAAGAAATAATAATAATAATTAAAAAAAAAAAAAAAAGGCAGGAGAAAGGCAAAGGGGAGGGAGCAGCCAACCGCACGCTGCAGCTCACTCCTGCCAGCCTGGGGACGGGGAGCCGGTGCTGTCGGTATGTGGCGGAGCAGCGAGCGAGCTCTAATCTGTTCCTCTGGCTGACCCGGGGCTCGTTGCATCTGAATGTGACCTCTAGACAGAGCATTAATAACGAACGTGGCGCTGACCCAAGCTGACAAGGGGTGCGGCCGCTTGGCACCCGCTCCCGCCCTCCCTCTCTCACTTTCTGTCTCCCTCGCTCTCCTCTGAATGTCAGCGGCAGGGGGAGGGATCCAGCAAAACAAAGCTTGGCTAATAGTTTCCTCGGCTCTCCAGTGAATCAAAGGCGCTTTTCTTTGGGGAGGTGCGTTCCGGCGAGCCCAGCGTCGCACCGTCAGGATGCCCTGGCACTCTGGCACGCCTCAGCCCTGAGGCCACTGCCCCGGCGGCTGAGGGATGGGGAGACAAGGATCTTGCCATGGGCAGACTGGGGTCTCTGCTCTGGTACCGGCGAGATCTTGGAAGGCAGAGGAGCCCGGACAGCGCAGTAGAGCACACCCGTGATCTGAGCACGGAGGAGAGCCGCGGAGGGGCAGCAGGGCGGGCAAGGGCCGTCAGCTCGCACACCCTCAGCCCTTTGGCAGCTGGGGGATTTTACCGGAGGCTCTCCAGCGCAGCCACCCTGCTCCACCCAGGGCTCAGCAGGGGAGACTGCTAAAGGGTCCCATAATGGGAGCTTGTGTGGATTAACAGAGCAAGGTTACAGAGGAAAAAATGAGTGATCTCATTCCTCTACACCTGATGGTACTTGGTGTGATCCTCCAGCCCCTCCTGCACTCAAGCACCCTCCTGGGAGGCACGCTCTGGCTATGGCATAGCCCAAACCTGCCACGACCCCATCCTGAAGAAAGACCATCACTAGGGAGTCAGCAGCACCACCCAAGGCATCCCAAAAGCATGGCTGGCATCGCCGAGCTGAATTAGTTCATCACAGCATCGCCTTCCCCCGCCGATCTCGGGGTGGTTTGCAGCGCGTGGGAGAACCAAGGCACAAGGAAGGTGAGTAACTTCTCCAGGGCCATGGAGCCAGTGGGTGGCAGAGCTGGGTGAGCACTGGGCTCCTGAAGCTGCACCATGGAAAGCAGCAGGGACGGTGTATGAGGGGTGACTGCCCATCCCCACAGGCACTGGGCAGGTTGCTGCTCTGATAGCCCTGGATGGGGACCCTCAGCTCCTGGGTCTCCCCTCTGGATGAGCTGGCTGCTGAACCACTGCATCAACATCAAGCTCTATGACCTGACCACAGGCTGGCCTGGCTCTCCCCTTCCTATCACAACCCTCCTTCTACACTGAGTCCCCATCTGTTACCCTGGGAGGGGTCAGGAAGCCTGGCCCAGAGACACCTGTCATCCCCTCCAGCCTGGCCAGGGACACTTGAGTCTCCAGCACAAGGCAGCAAACTCCTGGTGGGTCCAGCTCTCACCCTTCACTTGGCTGGATATTATTCCTGCTCCCTTATTGTTGAAAAAGTAACACTCAAAATTAAAATGTAGGCTTTAAATTATAGTAATTACCCAGCAGTTCCCCCTGACAGGCCTTTTGTGTTTCATTCACTGACACTCACTAAGCAAATCCTCGCAGTTTGCTCCTACACGCTCGAGAAACACTCAGCCAGTGGTGGCAGAGATTGAAGCTCCAGGGGGCATGATAGGCAGAGGCACTATGGGCATTACCCCAGGGGTTTACACCTTGGCTGAAGGGCAGCAATGCCCCAGCCTGGGATGGTGGGGCCAAGATGGCAGTGAACACAGTCTCTTCCAGAACAAGCAAACCTTGGGTGCTATTCTCCCCTTGTGGCACTCAATCCACCCCACCACTCTCTCTTCCACCCTGTCACTTCCAGGCAAACACATGGCTTGCTTGGAGTGGGCAGATGCTGGTGCTCTGGCCATGGCACTGGATGCCAGGGACAGGTAATGCTGTGCTGTCCCTGCTCTGAGCTCCCTTGCACCCAGACTGGATGGAGGGCATCCCACCCCAGCGAGAGGAACACCAAACAGTGGGCTGCAAACCAGATTCTCCAGCCCAAACGCCACTTACTTTTCATTTAGTGAACAGAATGGGACTACGGAAAAATACATAAGGAAATTTGAAAAAGGTACAGGTCAGTCCAAAACTCATCTTACTGAATTGGTTGTTGTGAGGACTGACAATCAACCCTTGAAAATGTACCTTCTGTATCCAAGGATATATATTCCATCTGCCCTAAATGAACTATTCAGGAGTCTTCATGGGTTATTTAACTCTGTCATCAACATTTTACATTCTTGCTCAACCCTCCTCTGCCTGGTCATATTGACTCCATCCCTGGCCTCTCTAGCTCCTCAGCCTCAGAAAGGGCATAAAGAGCCTGGGGTTGGCTCTGCTCAGAGGGTGAGGAGCGAGAAACCTTGGTGAGGAGGCACTGCAGGCCCTCAGGTGAGCAAGAAACTGTCATTTCCACAACACCTATTTTCAAAGAACAAACCCACTGGTTAGATACCACAGGGAAAAACCCAGAGCCACAGTGAGAACAGATACCAGACTTTAAAGACTGACAAAGTTCATGCCAAAACCTCCTAGTTCATCGAGTTCAGCTCCAGCACTACCGAGGCTGCTCTACAGCTCCAGGGTGTCAGCAGTGCAACTCGGAGGAGGGGCTGGGGGGCAACAACCCCACCCAGCTGCTCGAGGTCTGCACTCGTCCACTGCTCCTAAACTCTCCTCCAGCCCACCTTTAGCTCCTGCCAGCGGGTCCCCCAAAGGCAGGAGCTGCCTAAACATTGCCTTTTAAGGAGCAGCCTGGTCCTGCTGCTGATGGCAAAGTCAGGCGACAGCAGTGGACGCTGCACGCTCCCCGTCTCAGTAAGGGGAGAAAATCCTTGAGCAACTCTGGTTACTCCAAATCAAAACCTTTTGCTTTTAGCATCACAGCTGCAGTGCAAGGAGGCAACAGGAGAAAAACACACTCCCCTGTCATTAGACCAATCTCTGCTCATTTTGACGGACTAGCGAGTCAAGGTTTATTGCGTAATAAAAGTGTCATTAAGCGAGAACTTTCCTCCTGCTAGGATTTCGTTCCCCTAGTTAACTTTAATAACGTGGTACTCCCCTTTATTGTCTTTCCCAGCAGACACAGCCCTGCCTTCTCCTGCTTGGAAATTCTCCGTGCAGCTCTGTGACTCCAAAGCACAGCAGACAATTTTGGCGTCTTGCTGTCCCAGGGCTGTTTTCTCTTACCTCCTTGACCAGGAATGACACAAGGTTTCACACCATACACAAAAAACCCGAGGGTGGACAGCAAGGCCAGGCTGATCTCCTGCCTGGTGAGTGCTGGGAGGTCACCATCCCCATCTGCCCTAGCACCCCAGGGAGCAACTTTCCATAGGACTCACATCTTGCTCATTTAACTCCTCAAAATCCTCTGGCTGTGGTCTCAGACTGGTACCAGTACTGGGAAAGAGTACAGCTCGGGCAGCCAAGTCCTTATAATGAGGAGGGAAGTGCCCATGCCTCCGAGCCCCCCTGGTGCCAGGTGCCCACTGCCTCCTCCATCCCTGCCCAGCCATGCCGGCCACGGGCTCTGCCGCCACCTCCTCCAGCAGCCTGAGGTTACCTCCGGAGTTTCGCAGTCACTGCGAGTCGGAAACCCCCACTGCGCCGGTCCCTGGAAGTGCCAAACAGAGCCAGTTCAAAGCGTTAAAGCTGCTGCTTCCTGGCAAAGGGGAATTTGGCTTCTCTGTAGAAGTCTGGTGTTGCAATCTCAGTTTCCCAGGTTGTAACGGAGGGGAAAACATCAGCAATCGGGCTTTACACCAGCAAATCCACCCGCCTCATCCTGGCCCCCTGGCTGGAGTAACGCTACGTGCTCCCACGCTTCAGCCTTCCTCCACATGGGCTTTGGCAGCTGGCTTTAGGACTCTTGAAGCAAACCTCCAGCATCCAGCGTAAAACAGCAAGAGGCACGTTTTAAACAACCAGATGCAATCTCCAAAAGAAAACGGCACTCAGAAAAGCTCCCTCCAATGACCCTCCCCTGCTCAGCACCTGCTTGCCCTATTCCCTGGCCCTGGGCCAGTTTGCTTGATTAAAGTCTATCTATTAAGTTTTGCGTCTACAGAGAGCCCCGCTCAGCAACACGCACCGTTGGCACTGGGTTGTAAAGAGGGTTGGAACAGCTTACAGATGAGTGAGCCAAACACTTTGGGATATTCACAGGCAAAGTAATCCAAGTCCACAGCTCCCGTGGGCACCTGGGCAGCCTGCACTCCAGAACCTGTAATCCCCGTCCCGGCAGCAGGTGCATTTTCCAACGCCCGCGTGCGTTCACCGTCCCCAGACAAGAGCTCGTTTCCATTTTAATTTCCCAGTTACAATCCTCACCGGGCCAGGAGAGCCGGCAGCGACGCGCGGGCCGGGGACACGATCTCGACAGCCCATCAACAGGACGTGACTTTGGCAAAAAAACTGAAGCGGCGAAAGAGCTGGCGCAGGAACGGCACGAGGAGGGGAAGTGGCAAGAAGGGCTGTGCTACACTCAGCACTTTTTAAAAACGGTCTCAGCAAAGGCTCTGAATCAGCTCCAGGATGTAAAGTCAGCCCGCGCTGCCCGCAGCCCCGGCTCTCGCCAGCTCCCCGGCACGTGGCCGGAGCGCTGGGGTTCACCCTCCTCTCCCCTGGATCCCAGAGCTGGGGATGCGGGCAGACGGATGCACACAGAACGTCTGCAGCTGGTCACGGCGATAGCAGGAGCCCCGGGAGAGTGGGGCGAAGCTAAACCTCATGCTACAGGCACCAGAAGATGTAAAAAGCAATGGGCGAAGAGCCTTCCCCATATCCCACAACCAGCTCCTGCCCTGCGGGATGTGTGTGGGCTCCAGACGCAGCCTGGACATCCCTGGTGTTGTCAGAGTTCCCACAGCTGGCAAGGCCGAGCACACACGCCCATGTCCCCCCCTGGCATCCCCAAAACCCACCCTGAGGCTCATGAGGAGCGAACCAGCAGCAGAACAGGCAAAATCTGGCCCCACAGCTCAGGGCCACCCTGTACCGACTCCAGTGCTCAGATGCCAACCACTCCCAGCTGCTGGGGTAGCTCCAGCAGAGCCGACGGGAGACAAAAAACGAGTGTCTCACCTTTTTTGGCCGTCTCCATCTCCTCTTCAGTCCAGCGAGAGCTTTCATTCATCTCCAGAGAAGCTGTAAGGAGGAAGCAAAGGAGAGCAGTCAGCTGTCAGTGGGACCCAGAAAGCCCCTTGAGCTCAGCGGAGCTGCCCAAATCTCATCCCACAGCCTGTGCCCCCTGGCACAACACAAAGCTGTGCAGGGTAGAAGTGCTTCTGCGGGGCAGGCTGTGGTGGTGCAGGCTCTCAGGGCTTTTCCATGCCATGGCAACATGCACAGCAGCCCCCCAAGCTCGGGATGTGTCTCGGTGATGTAAAATCTCTACTTTGAGACTGGAACGAAGCCAGATGGCTTGAGGGTGGCAGCAGATTTCCTGCTGATTTGAAGCCACACACTCTGGCCCGCCAACAACAGGTACCCAAGACAGAGCTGACTTCAGCTGTGTGCTTTGGAGGTGGCAGACACAGGGTGGGACCGTCACCCTCGATGGAGAAACAGCGTCACCTCAGTAGTGACTTTGGCCAAATGATCTGTCAAGGGAGCTGACCGTGCTTGACCATGGGCTCCCTCAGAGACATCACCAGGCTCCCTGACATCTCAGAGCTACTTCCAGCCACGTAAGGGACCCACCTGGAGCAGTGCCCATTGCAGGGGGACATGCTGCTCCAGCTGGGAGAGGTGGTGAGGAGTATCAGCACCTGATGCTCCCTCTCCCCCCTAACCTCAGGCACAGGGCTGGGGACACCAAGGTCCCCAGAATAAAGCCTTCACTATGCAAGAGTCCCGCTGGCAGCCTGGCACTAGAGCAAACCCTACAATAACAAACCAGGGTGTGAGTCAGAGGCAAAAAACAACTCGGTAAGGAAACAGATTTCCGGCTTAGGCTGCCAAGGGGTTATTACTCTAAACAACAGGCAAAGCATTATTTCAACAGTGATGAGAGATGTTTTGACAGTGTCCTTTTAAAATGGAAAACAGGCTGATAGGTTGAGGAGAAAGGATATAGGCAAGGAGAGAAGGAAGCATCTTCCAAGAAGCTCTACAAGAAGCCGAGCCCCCCTGGGAGGACAAGGCAGGCTCTGCTGCCGACGGCATCAGGCAGAGGAGTCTCCTTCACAGCCAGCTGAGCACGACTGCAGGTGTCACCTCCTGGAAGTCAGCGCAGGTCACCGCCTCCCCCAGAAACACTGTGTGCATCCCCCTCCCTCCTCTGGGACACCGGCCAAGAGGGAGGGAAATGGATACCTCGCCGCTTCCCCCGGCCGTGGGCAGAGCCGGGGCCACCGTGCTCATTTACGTCGAAGCGAGTGTCCCCGAGACGCTGCGCGCAGCCCCGCGCTCAGCTGGAGGACGACTGTTATTGGATGGTAAAGAAATGTCAAAGAAACGGCCCGTTTGGTTTGATTAATGGTATTTACTGAGGTTGTGCAGTTATGAAACAGATGCCTATGGGGAGCTCCGGCACTCTGCAGTTAAACCACAATATGGTTTTGTGTTGGTTTTTTTTTGTTGGTTTGTTTTGTTTTTTGGGTTTTGGGGTTTTTTTTTTTATAATGTTCAATTGGTTTTTAAAATGCAATAACTTTCTTAGCCAACCTAAATCAAAGCACTATTGGAGAGACATCAAGTGAAACCAATTACTTAGCCATGCCACTAAAACCGATCCATTCCCTTTTCCCAATGTAACACGCTCTAAAGTCTCGTCTGCATTCCCAATGAAGTTTATCAAGGACTCTGAGATGCTGGGATTAAAAAACAAAACACAACAAAAGCAAATCCCATCCAAGTTGCTGGAATTATCTGCTGCTTCTCTGCAGCATCTCTGAGCTGCAAGTTTGAGAGGGAGAACAGGGCTGTGCAGGGAACTATTTATATCGCCTGTATGAAAACAGACCGCTTGCAATCAAGGCTTCAGCCAGTTGTCAGCAGAGGAACAGGGAGGCAAAACACCTCCGGGTGATTTATAGCACATGGCACAGAACAAGCAAGGAACTGCAGAGCAAGGAAACCGAGAGGAGTCACCCTGCTTTTATTTTTACCTGCCTTAGGTACCACCAGAATAATTTGGCATTTGATAGGAAAACACAGACTGCCACACCTGACTGGCTACTGATGGAGCAGATGAGCAGAGGCAGTGGGGACCAGCATGGGGAATTATGCTTTTGGGACTAAACTAGAGCAACCTGGGGTGCTCAGCATGGCTGAAGCCAAGGCTGAGGCTCCTGAGCAGCTGAAACCCGCTGCCCCCTCACCACGTCCTTCAGCTGAAGAGGTGAGGAAGGGACCAAACTGACTCCCAAGGCCAAAGGGGTTACAGACCCCGCAGGCTGCAGCTGCTCGGGTTCCAGGCAAATTTGAACAAAGAGATCAGAAGAACTGGCAGAGATCCATGGAGGGCAGAGCAGGGTCCCGTGCAGAGCTCAAGGGCGCTTGAGGCCCAAGCTGCTGCAAAGGGAAACACACCTCTGGGTGCAGGAGGTGCACGGGCCCTGCACAAATCCAGCCAATGTGCTGCTGAAAACTACAGCTTCCCTTTTCAGCTTTTGCAATATTTTTCCTCTGAGGCCCCAGAACCCACTAACGCTCCTGCCATGAAACCCACGCTTGCAAAGGGTGCACGAAGAAAAGTGTCACCAGCAGGTCGAGGGAAGTTCTTATCTCCCTCTACTCTGCCATACTGAAGCCTCCTCTGGAGTCAGTTCTGGGTTACCCAGTTCAAGAGAGACAAGGAACTACTAGAGAGAGTCCAGCAGAGACTACAAAGATGCTGAGAGGACTGGAGCACCTCTGTGCCAAGGAAAGGCTGAGAGCCCTGGGGCTGTTTAGCCTGGAGAAGACTGAGAGGAGATCTGATCAATGGTTATCAATACCTAAAGGGTGAGTATCAAGACGATAAGGCCAGACTCTTGTCAGATAAGGGGCAATGGGCACAAACTGAACACAAGAGGTTCCACCTAAACATAAGGAAAAACTTCTCTACTTTAAAGGTGACAAAGCCCTGGAACAATCCATCCAGAGGTTGTGGAGTCTCCTTCTAAAGAGAAATTCAAAACCATCCTAGGCCCTCTGCTCTGGATGATCCTGCTGGAGCACGGGGTCTGGACTAGATCTCCAGAGGTCCCTTCCAACCCCACCATTCCACGAAATGCCTCCACTTGAGCCGGGTGAACCATGCTAGGTAATTGTGGGCTAGAGAAACCTCAGTGCTGCTCCTCTGAAAAGGAGGACTTCACAAAGAAAAGCCCTCCCTTTGTGAGCACAGAGCGGAGCAGGGTGATGGCCCATCCCAGCAGAGCAGACACCACAGAAACCCTGCCAAGGTCCCCCCATCCCGGCGCAAGGCGCTACCCACCCAGCTCTGCGCTCTGCTGCGGGGTGGCCGCCTCCTCGTTGTTGGCTTCGTTGGCCATGGAGCGGGTGATGCGGCCCTTGCGCCTGCCCTGGCTGTTGGCAGTTTTGCGACCTTTGGAGGTGACCGTTTCTTTCTCGTCGTTGTCTTCCCCGGACGTGTCGTCGTTCTTGTCCCTGCAAAAAACAGCAAGGGAAGAAAAAAAACGTTGTTGGGTTGATCTGGTTTTTAGGTCGAGCAATTATTTCTCTGCACATGTTTGGGGATGTTTCGGGGATTTTTTTTGTTGGTCTTTGGAGGGGGGCAGGTCTGCATTTCTTTTTGCACACACAGGCTCTTTTTCCTGGCTGGGAGTGGGTTGGATCGGCAGTGGGGTGATTTGCAGCAGGGTTTTCTTTCTGCAGCTGGCTGCAGCTCCACCACCCAAGTGCACGCAGAGACCTGACGGAGACAGGTTTAATACCAGACCATTCAAATTCATCCCTGCCTCCTCCTCATTTATCTTCCTGAAAGGGACCTGCTGGTAAATGTCTTTGCAGCCTAGATATAATGAAGCCAGATGTTCTTTTAAACCAAGTATTAAGCCCATTACAGATAGCTAGCGGTCTGCGTGCCAACCTCTCCCCGCCACGGCTCCGACGCTCCCCGCTCGGCGCGAGGGAGGCAGGGCCGGCTGAAGCCCTTCATCTGGGAGCGCTCACATTGAACATCAATAACTCTGAAGGTGAAGTGCCGCGCTCGGCTGCGCCCGGATTGCTCCTCTGACTCCCAGAGGCTCTCGCAACAACAAAACAAGCTGGAGGATCAGAGGAGCTTTACAGGTTGATTTGGTTTATATATTAAAAAAAAAAAAAAAGAAAAAAAGAAGTGTATTAAGAGTTGCTTCCCCAGTTTGGGAGCAGCAGGGAAGCGGAATGGTTGGGAGAGCAGTTTCTCCCCTTCTCTCCCTGGGGAGGAGGTGAAGTGGGCACACATGCATGGGGTCAGCCAGCCACAGAGCACTCTTTGTCCCATCACTGCATCCCAGTGCTGCATCCCACCCCTGCAGCCCCAGCCTTCACTGGAGATGGAGGCAAGCCAGGAAGAGAAGGTTGTCCTTACTTTGTTAGTTCTTCTTTGTCATTTTCTGTTTCCTGCTTGTCTTCCTCCTTCTCTCCCTCCTTCTCCTTTTCTTTCTCTTTTTCATCTTTCTCTTCTTGGCTGCTCCGGGGCATTTGCTGCTGCTGCAAAACAAGGGATGTAAAACAAAACAACCCTTAGCGCTGAGGCGGATACATCGCAGCACCTGGGCCAACCTAAACAAACACAGTGAAACAATGCTGGGGGGTGAGCAGCCAAGAGGAAAGAGGGTACAGGCAGAGGGTACAGGCAGGGCACTTACAGAGGCTGCAGGGCACAAAAGCTTTCCAGGGAGATCAGAGACAGTTTTGGATGAAGTATGGCAGCCATTCCAGGCAACGGGTCAGGCCCTGCAGCTGCTCGGGGTCTGAAAGCAGTCCGCAGGGACCAGACATGGGGCAAAGCAGGAGGTGAGAACAAGCCCCTGTTCCCTGCAGACGCTGGCTTGGTGACATCGGTCACTATTGGCAGCCAGTGAGATGCATTTTGCTGGAGCACGAAGGAGACAGGGGCACCACAGGATCAGCAACGCCAACACTATGATCTTTTTCCCAAACACCTGATGTGGCCCATGGAGAAACCACCTGCCAGCCCTTGTTGGGGGTCGTGCACCAAGACGCCCCGACACCGCTGCTGTCGCTCGGACCAAAGGCGCTGCCGTACCCGAGGGAGGGACACAGTGATTATAATAGCTCTGGATTTTGTTTCAACAGCTGCAGGAAGGAGGATGCTGGGGAGGCCTGGTTCCCCTGACCTCCCTTCCCTCTGGCGATCAGCAAACGAGAGGCATTTCAGAAAGAAGTAGAAATTAGAGACGGAAATGATTTATTAAACCATCCTGCTCCTGGCTAACACGAGGCTGCTTGCTCCAGGAAACCCACTCGAGCTCGCCTGGTCCTGGCCCGAGCTGCAGGGCTACCAGCACCCCTTGGGAAAAGGTTTGGGGATGTAACAGGGGGAAAAGTTGCCTTGAAGTGGATTTATCATCACAAAGTATGATCTCCTATGGGCTGGGCTGGCTGGCTTGCAGCCGTTCAGTGTCCCCACATCTGCCAAGCCAGTGGAACTGGCCTGTCCCTGATCTGCAAGAACTGAGGCTGCCTCCCACACAGGCATCCCCCCAGCAGCAGTAGCACTGGGTGCAAGCTAAACCTTCTGCCCACATGGGCTGCTGCTAAAATGAGAAGACTGGAGCTGTCAAAAGAGACTTTGGAGCAGCTGCTTCTTTCAGGCCCCAGTTCAACACAAGTCCTGAGAACACAGGCACTGCCATCACCCAAACCCTGTGGCCTTTCAGTTCCTCTCTGTACACAGGGTAGGCAGCTGTGCCACTGGGGCCCCCCTGCTAGGCAGCACAAGCATGGCAAGCTTGGCCAGTCCCTCTGGCACCCCCGTGCTGGTACCTATGCTGAACACACCCGCTACGTGTCTGCTCACACCTCACTGTGCTACTGGGAATGGTCTGATGGGACACTAGGTGGGAGGGGTGGATCTGGGGAAGGAGAGCTGGGGGATGGTTGGGATGAACACTTGGTCTCTTATGATTTTCCTGTGCCTATCCAAGGAACAGTGTTGCAGCAGCAGCTCTGCAGCAGCTTTGCCAGCCCCCAGACCCGGGGAGAAGGAGGGAGGCAGCCAGCAAGTATGCCAAGGCTGGGAGGCAGGCAAGTCTGGGCTGGTGGCAGAGGAACAAGGGGCATCTGTCACATATTTCCCCAGTGCTGGTGTGAACTCTCTGACTCTCTGATTCATGTCATGGTGAACCCGAGCGTGGGTTCAGCCCAAACGGCCACAAGGTGAGGGCCAGGACCTCCAAGGGCAGGCTGTGTTACAGCCTCAGCTGTCACCACCCACCTGCATTCCCTTCACCAATCACATTTGCAAGGAAGGGGAGCCCAGAAAGAGCTTCACAATATTTCTACCGCCTGTCGTGAATGAGTTTGAGGGTTGGGGGAAACTGCATCCCGGAGCTACCAGTTCCTCAGGGTGTAAACCTCCTCCAGCCATAAACCCAGCCACTATCACATAAGTCCCTGCTTCAGCATCACGCTGATGCCAGATCCCAAAGAGAGCTTTGTTATCATGTCATCTTCTCTCCATGCTCATTCAAACCACAGGGGCTGTCACCCTGAGCAGCCTTTGCAGCCCTCCCCCAGAGGAATGGGCCAGGGTGGCAGCAATATTGGTGAGCTCCCTGAACTAGCCTGCAAAGCAGAAGTGGAAAGGCAAGGAGAGGAGCAAGCAGCCACACAGGCTCAGACAAGAGCCCAGAGAGGTATCTGCTGAGCTCTGGAATGCTGAGGACAGGCAAATCCCACTGGTCTAGCTTCAGTGGGCCACAGTCCATCCTTCTCCTCCCAGAGGTTTCAAGCCCAGTCTGGTACGACATCAAATTAAGGCTTCTCCCACTGCTGAGGAGCATCTCAATCCAAGGATGCCCTCTAGTGATTGCCCTGCTCTGGCCACAGCAGGGTGCCCACTGCCAGGAGTGAGAGCCGGGTGTGTGCAGTACCCTGTGCACAGAGGGACAGGTCAGGATGGCTCTCTCACCTGCCAGTCCTCTCCTGCTGGGCTGAAATACACAAACTGGGCAGCACGAGACCATGGCATGGAAAACTGCTACCAGCTCAACCCATGTCTGCATTCACATGTTCATCTGAAAAAGGCTCTCGGCCAAATACTGCTTTGAACCCAGGCAAACATGTGGTGATGGCTTATCTCCTGTTCTAGGGCTTGGCTGCAGGACAGGCAACCCCCCCCAAATACTCCAGGAAGCACCTCTGGGGATAGCCACACTCATGAATGTCACCCTGCCTCCCACCAGGGGTATGTGCTGGGCTGGAGGCTGCAGGGCACACAGAGCCCTAGCAGGGAGCAGACATCCCAGGGTCCCAAACAAAGCCATCTGAGAGCTCAGCTACAAAAAGCACACAGAGAAAGGAGATGTGACACACTGGACACACCTCCAGGGGCTGTCCATGGCAGCTGCTTCAGCCCATCCACACTACACACTCCAAACCTCAGACTGGTCAGCACTGGAGACGGACCATGACACGGCACTGGGAAGCCACAGCCAGGAACCCGTGAGCCAGGCCATACCCCCACCCGTGGTGCACGGGGAGACTATTCTTAGAGCTGGCCATGGACCAGCTGTGGATGATTCAAGGGACGGGACGCCATCCCAAAGCGTGACAGACCAGGAAATGCCTCCCCAATTACCAGCCAATGTTTCCCTCTGATTCACACTGCCCCGGTTAGAGGTGGACGAGCAGGTGGGTCGGCTCTTACTGGACAAGCCAAAACCCAGCACCAAAACTCAGCTTCTGGAAAACTCAAACCTCTCTCCCCACCTACATCCCTGCTCACCAGGGTATGAGAAGCCCCACCTCCCAGGACAAGACAGGTACGTGCTCCCACCTTGCACAAGAAGGTGAAGAGATGTGCCCGAGGCCAGGGAAGATGCCTGTGGCAGAGGGCAGGGCTGTCCCTCCTGTCCCTCCCACCCAGGTCTGATGCTCTAATCACTGCACCGCCCTTCCTCACCCTTCCTCCTCAGCATCGCTGCTGCTTGTTTTTGCTCCCGACACATCCTGTTTATTTAAAAAGGCCCCGGGACAAAATCGCAGGAGGGAATCGTAAGCAAGAGCCCGATCCTGCTCCGCGTCCACGGGGATGGGCGGCCTCCTTCCCAGCTCGCTCTCTGTGCTCTGGCGTGAGCTGCTCCATAATTACAACCATCTGCTCACCTCTACCCCAATTCCCCACTGGCCTCGGAGCAGCTGGAGAGCAGCAGAGCGCTGCCAGCCCTCCGGGAACACCGCGTGTGCCGACAGCCGCCCCCTCGCCGGGCCCGCGGGCAGACACGCGTGCTTGCCCTGGCACCCAGACCCCTCCGAAGCGACACGGCTCGCCCTGTCCGGCCAGCTCCACTGGGCTGGCACTTCACAGGGATTTCAGACACTCTAAAGCTCCAGCTCCAAGCGTGTTTTGGGGAAAGACCGGTTTCCAGGTAGGTCCCGGACACGGAAAACACCGGCCCTGCTGCGGAGCGACCAACTTGCAGCACGTCCCGGCAGCGGGTCTGGCTGGAGAAAGCCCCGGCGAGGAAGAGGTGCAGCTCCTCCCACTCTGTTTACTTCCTCCGCAGAGGCTCTGCCTGCTTCTGGAAGCTGGAAGGGAGGGCAGGATGAAGTGGGGGAAGCAGCTCCCCACTTTCACCCTCCCCAGCCCCACCGAGACGCCGGCCGCCTTGGCACAGAGACGGCGAAACCGGCCAGAAAGCTCTTCCCAGCCGGCAGCGCGGCCCCGGCCTCCGCAGCGCTCAACTCGCAGGCTCCCCGCGAGCTCCGGCCCCTCTTCTCCCCCCAAATCACTCACCTCCCCGCTCCCCGGCTCCCGAGAGCGGCCGGTCCCCGACAGCCCCATGGCCGGCTCCCGGCCCCTGCTCACCGCCCAGCCATCCGGGCGCGCTGTGCCTTACATTCTCCGGCTCTGAAGGCTTCCTGACGATTTGCATAGTTAAGCCGTAAACTAACCACAACATTCCTCTTATGATTTTGCAATCTGCTGGAATAACGTGGTCGCTCTAAGTCGAGTCGATGAATCATCATCTATAAACCACAGCTCTCGTCACCGGGGCTCTCAGTGCTTGGCTGCAGCCAGCGTGATTAATCCGTCAGGATGCCAAGCTGCTGAACCTACGGCACACGGCGATTTATTTTCCAAACTTGCAAACCTTTGGAAAATGGCTGCTCCTGCCTTCCCTGTCCCCTCCGCCACGGGGCTGCGGAAGGGGAGCGGGGACCACGACAGAGCCCTGAGCAGGAGCCTCCCTCGCTGCCCACAGGGCATCACGGTGTTAACTGCTCGACCACGCACCTTGCAACTGGCACCCTCTCCCAGTGCCGCCCTCACTCCCTGCTCTGCAGCACGCTCAAAATATGCACCAAACCCCCCGTGTTCCCAGTACGGCTCAGTCCCTCAGCCCTGGTCTTGCCAGGGACAGGCAGTGCCACCATTTCACAGCAGCTCTGCCTGTGGTGTTTAGTTGAGGTCACCCCTGGGAGTCCCATTCCTGTCCTGGGATCACCTGCCAGCTCCAGCTATGCTGCACTGGAGGGGAAGCAGCTTGGGTCACAGTGACAGTGCTTTGTGAGAACCCGGCCCTGAGCCCAAATGTGGGCTGGGGGGTGACATCTTGTGTCTCTCTCATGGCAGATTTCAAGGGTGGGCTGGCTGCACAGGGGATGCCACTGGGCTGCCAGCAGGTGCATCCCCTCCAGTGCTGTCATTACAGTGCCTGGGGCTCTTACAGAACACAAACACACCATGGATACCACCGACCTGTTTGTTCCAACCACCACCCTCTACTCTCTCATGCAGAAGGAGCTACACATTCCAGGCTGAGCTGCAAGAAAACTCATTTTGGTGCCACTCAAACCCATCCCCAGGCACCAAAGGCAGTGAGCTCTGGGGTTTTTGCTTAAAGGGGGCTTTGCAGCCCTCACCACCAGCTCACAGTAGCAATGTGGTGACAAGTGCCAACTCTCTCAACACATCACACCATAGTGTGCCTCAACAGGGATTTCAGAGGGAGCTGCACCCTGTCAGTGTGAGCCCCATCATCCCTTCCAACCCCTCCGGGCTGCCTCTCCCGCATGCAGGGCTCTGGCTCCTCGCCTCTCCCGCGGGTGACTTCAGATCAATGGCATTTATGATGTTCTCCAGGGGCACTTGGCTGTGGAGAAGGCTTGGGCCGAGGTCATTGCACGCAATCAGGGAGTTGTAAATTAAAACCAGCTCAAGATAAGCTGAAGACAAAAGGCCTATGCTACGCTAGCCACAACACCTGGGGCTTGCTTTGCTGCTTCTCCAGCAGCCCCAGCTCGCCTGCAACGGCTGTGTGGGTGCACGGGTGCCTGCTGGCATCACCCTCAACATCCCACGGGGTCCAGGACTGGCACCACAGGGCAGGAGGCACTGAGCTCTTTGATACAGGACTTGGCACCCAGCTCCCAGCCCTCTCCTTGGCCCTGTGGGATGTTGAACAGACCACCTCTACCAGGAGCAGGGCTGGCACCATGCAGCCATGCCTTGGGAGCGTCTTCTCTCCCCCATCACCTGCATCCATTCTTACACTTGTTTTCAAACTCTCCCTCCAGCAACAAGAGCTAGGACCGGGAC
Organism: Corythornis vintsioides; assembly: GCA_025447755.1. Classification (NCBI taxonomy): domain Eukaryota; kingdom Metazoa; phylum Chordata; class Aves; order Coraciiformes; family Alcedinidae; genus Corythornis; species Corythornis vintsioides. Next base: position 113,655 of record JAOEGS010131475.1, read on the forward strand.
TCCCCCCACCATGCACCCACTGCACCAGCCTCCTCTTTAGCCACCACACTGCCCAGGCCTCCTTGGAAAATCCTTCACCCTTTGCCAATGTCGGGGTGCCCACTGCCGTGGTCTGCAAACAGCACATCCCCACCCATCCCCAGGGTGACAGGCTGGATGTGGAGAATGGCTTGGAAATGCACGTATGTCCAATGTAACTGACTCCCAGGGTCTAGAGCCTCTGGCCTGGAATACCCCAGCCCTCGCTGTCACCCACCACCATGTGGCCTGGCTTCTTGTGACCATGCACAGCACCCCCTGCTCATGGGAGAAACCACAAAGCAAAACAAGCCGCTGCCAAAACCACAAGGAGAGGAAGAAGAATGTCTGCCGGCAACTTAGCTTTGATCACTCCTGTCCCAGGGCTGGGTTTGATGCTGTTGGCTGCGGAAGCAAGTCGGAAAAAAATCAAAGGGCCAGGCTTGGACTTGATAAGGAGCCCGATAGGGAGCATGGGGCTTGCTCAGTTCAGCTCCGACCACGACAGCCTGGAGCTGTGCCGCTCCTCTGCCAGTAAACAACAAACTCTGCCAGACAGCAGCAACCATAAAGTGGCAGAGACAGAAAACACCAGGGCCATGCCCAGCATCCCAAGAGACACCCAAGGGGCTCTGCACACACTCTCAGTGCAGCTCCCCATCACCGCAGGCCATCAAACTCAACTGGTGCCAGAAGCAAAGTGCCATCAGCCACAGCTAGGCTGTGTGGCTGTGCCACAGGAAAGCCCCAGCATCTCCTGGGCTGCCAGTCCCTAGGGCAAGCAGCCTGCCAGGGATGAGGAGAGGGGCTGGCTGTGGGACTGCAGAGATGCTGGACTCCAGAGCATCACTTACTAGACCACGGCACAACCACATACCACACACATATCCGAGCACAGGCCCATCTGAGACGGCACCCAGAGCCTGTTGGGCACAGGAGCCTTTTAGGCAGGGGCTCCTGTGCATTTCAGCCCAGTGGGCACTGACTCTTTCCCCACTGCTTGCTCCTTAATCTCAGTGAAGCACATATGTGATTTTTAGAGGACCTTGTTCACTTGGATCCCTCCTTAAAACACTGAGGGCTTTTCCAAAAGAGGAAATGTTTCTTTTCTGGGTTGCTGCTGAGTTTTTAAAAAAAGTGATTTGATTGCTTGTGAAGGGAAAATGACCCAAGGGGAAGAAAGCGTAACGTTTGGAAGCAGTGGAGATGAGCCCCCACTCTGTCCCAGGCAGGGAACACGTGTTTTCTCTTCCCTGTGGTTTGCTTTACCCAGCTCTCCCCTGCTCACAGCCCCCGAGCCGCATGCTGACCCTGCTCTGAGCACTGCCAACAGAGGAAGGTGCCAGGTTGGCAGCTCATAGGATTCAGAGCAGCATCCGCACACCACAGACACACCAGGGGCAGAGTAAGCCCTGTAGCCTCACAAAAGCAGCTTTCTCTGGGTTCTCAGCTGTGCCTTAGAAACTTAGAAATTATGGGACCTAATTTCACACCCTTTCCCAGCCAAAACTGGATTACAACAACAGATGAAACAACTCATCCCAAAGTCCAACCACATCCATCACTCCCTATCCCACCAGAAGGTGCTGCAGATCCCCTTCAGGGATCTGTAGCGCCCAGCCTGGATCCCAAACTCCATCCTGAGGAACACTCATGTGGGTGCAGACCTGGTGAGAGGATGCATCGACCTGCTGCTGGAGAAACACGAGTCCAAACTCGAGGGCCAACCAGAACGGGGGATTCATGTCATTTTGAAGCAACTGTTTTACTACCACTAACAGCAGATGTCATCAGGACACACAAAGATCCCAGCTGTGGTGGCCAGAGGGTCCAGCAGCAAATGGTCCACTGGCAGCGTGTGTTGGTGCTACCCCAGAGGGAAGCAGCTCTGTGTCTCTGCCTGCCCCCAGTGCCTGTCCCCACTCCCCAGGGTCTGGCTACTGTCTCTGCAGTGCCAGCAGCCCATGAGGCCACACACCCTTCTATTCTTTTCCCAAATAAGGCCACATCATTCTCCTTTAATCACCCCCAAAACTGCAGCTGGGATCTCAGGAATGCACATTTCCATTGTGTTTGCCCACAGTGTAGCCAGTGGACCTGACCTAGCCCCCAGGATGGGACAGAGACAAGGGACAGGGGAGCAGCTGGGGGACAGAGGAGAGAGCAGGGCCACCTTGCAGCAATGTCCCACTAGCAGAGGATTAACCTGTGCCATAATGTTGACACTCCAGACACGATTTCCACCCATTCCATGCTCCAGCACAGACTGCCCCTGCCTGCTCCACAGATATAACACCAGTACTCTTTAAAACACAGTGCTCAAGTCTGCACAGCCTTAAATGCTTGAATTATTTACTGGTATTTGTGGCAGCAAAGTTTACTGGCCACATCCAGGGCTGTTTCTGTACAATGTGCTACATTACTGAATCAGGGTTTTATGACAAGTATCTCCCCGCGTCTGAAAGAGAAGTTGTCAAACCCTTTGTCACTAATGAGGAGCCACTCCCCAGACTGATGAAAATAAAATGCTTCCCAGAAATAACCATCCTTCATCTCATTAGCCACTGTGCTTAATGGAGCAGTGGCACACACATGGTGTAAGAGGCAGAGCTCCAGACCCAATCCTCATGGCAGGGGGAGAGGTGATGGCACGATAAGGCTGGACTGCAGCGGGTACTCTGCTCTGGCACTGGAGACCTGAAGCTGTGGGCAGGCAGCGCCCATTTGGCAGCCCGAGCCCTGCCAGCCCCACTGGCAGTGAAAAAAGTAAATGGGTTGTTTATAAAAATCCAGGCTGGGGCTGTTTATCCGCGTCGGTGAGGGGAATGGTTTGTGTTTGGGGAGGGCGGGACAGCCGGCGGGACGGATAATTCGATTTGGGTTTTGGCAGGGGGCAGGGAAAAGGGTGGGCCTGGGAAAGGCTGTCAGCCCTGGCAGGGAACCACGCCGACCGCCCAGCCAGGTCACACCGCGGGCCCCCGCCCCACCGGCACCGCTCCCCACTGGAGGAAGGGGGGTCCGGGCAGCTCCGGTTCCCTCGCGTACCACGGAGCGAGTCCTCGAAAGCGTCAGTGCTGACACCCGGGGCCTTTTCGCCAGGAAACGCATGAGCGCCGTCCGATGGAGGTGCCGAGGGGGACCAGAGTGACGGCCACGTCTGTCTGCTGCAACACATGACTTCACCCACCCCTGAGTCATCCCCGGGCGGGCAGGCAGCTCCCCAGCAACAAAAGCATCGTCGGCTTCTCCTGGCTTGCCTGCCCACTCGCCTCCCTGTCCCGGCACCACGTGGAAGCCCCATGGCTTTTCCCGCCAGGGATTCGCTGGCACTGCCACGGGAAGTGTCACCGGCCACTGCAGCCACTCTGTGGCCACGTGGGCAACACAACTCCAAAATCAAAGTGAATTGATTTTGGAATTAAAACAACAAACCAAACACACTCTGCATAGAATAACTGTGTTGAAATAGAGTCACTGCTCCTCCCACGTGGTTCCAACCCAGCGCTGGTGGTACCATAGCCCCACAGAACAGCACACAGCACTCATCGCCTGGCTTTGATGTGGGTGCCCTCCACTACAGAATTAGGGGCATTCAGAGAGAGATACTCTTCGAAATACCCTGAAGAGAACTGTGACAGGCCCCCAGGCAACACGTGCCCGCAAGGGCTCTTCCTTACGAACTCATGCAAATTTATGCCTATTACTGTACATTAAATATTGGATCAGATCATTTTACAATGACTCAAACTCTTTTCTTCCCCACCCCCAGTGAGAAATTACATGCTTGGAAGTTATTCCTCTTCCCATCGATTCCCTCCTTTCAGGATTAAATGGCATTTTCCACACTCAGAGACAGAGGATTATTTTAGAAAGGCTCTTCAATCTCGGGAGGCTGAATATTCTGCATAATGACCCATTGGGTGCTGTGCCTTTCACTGGTGGGTGCCAGGGCAGGCAGCTTGCTGGGAGCATGCGCCCTGCCTCAGAGCGGGCGGCTGCTCGCTCTTCTGACCAACTGGAAGCAGAATCATGTGAAGTCCCAGCTCCTGGCAGGAGATTTTTAGCACTAAGCAGCAGCTTTATGAAGAATATCCTTTGCCAGGGGACCGTCAGCCAGGGAGCAGTGGGATTCTTATTTTTTAATGGACTTTTAATAAGTAGGCCACAATGATAATCTTGACACCAGAGCAGCTTTATTTTTACGTGTAATTATCTCCACTTCGCTCTCAAGCTCCCTGCAGCCTCCAAGAGAAAATAAGACCACCAACCTCTCAGTGAGAAAAGGAGCAAGAAAACAGCATAGGGCCACTTGAAATGCTGTTTGTATCAGACCTCATCTGCTCCTCTCACCCCATACAGAAGTCAACCTCTCCTCTCCTCCTCTACACCGAGCACATCTCACTTGTGTTTAACCGCTCGAACCCTCACCAGTGAGAAATTCTGTGCTCGGAGCACAGGCAGCACCAGGAACATGTCTCCATGTCTCCCAGTGCTGCAGGAAGAACTTTCTCAGTCCCATCTCCCTGCATGCTGCCTGTCCCTACACTGTCCCACCAAGTCTCCTATCTTTCAACCTGTCGCTGTCTGTGGTCACTGAGCACAGGCAGGTGGAGAGGCCCTGGCACCAGGGCAGCCCAACACTGCTGCTCCCCACCAACAGCTCTGACTCTTCATAAAGCCACAGGATGAGGGATGTGCATGAGGTTAAAAATAATCCAGGCCCCCCTGGGAACAAGCAGTGAGAACCCACAGCCAAGGTGCCAGCTAAACCGCCAGGATAAGTTACTCCCAAATGAACACACTTTCTGCAGGTAGGGGCTGAACTTGACCTGCTTTTGAAGAGACTCGCTAAGCAAAGATCCCACCAAGAGCATCCCTCCAGATTTAAGCATCACAGAACCACACACTGGTTTGAGTTAGAAGGGACATTTAAAGATCATCTTGTCCAACCCCTCTGCAGGGAGCAGGGACAGCTGCAACTAGAGCAGGTTGCTCAGAGTCGCAGCCAACCTCACCTGGAATGGTGACAGAGATGGGGCAGCAGCCACCTCTCTGGGCAATCTGGGCCAGGGTCTTGCCATCCTGAGCAGAAACAATTTCTTCCTTAGATCCAGTCTAAATCTCTCCTCTTTTAAACCCATCACCCCTTGTCTTGTCACAATAGGCCCTGCTCAAAAGCCTGTCCCCATCTTATTGACGGATGCTTTGAAGTGCTGAAAGGCCACTAGAAGGTCTCCCTGGAGACTTCTCCAGGCTGAACACCCCCAGCTCTCTCATCTTGGCCTCCCAGCAGAGGGATTCCAGCCCTTGGATCACTTTTGTGACCCCCTCTGGATCCATCTCTCTCAGAGCCCAGATTCTACCTCTTATTGCCTTACAAATATTGCTGTCCCCTCTATGCAAAACAGCCCTGCCCTTTTAGTATGGTCAAAGCAGCAAGCCCCTGCTTCCAAAGGCTGGCACTGGCCAAGGGCCCAGCACACGACCACAACTGCCCTGGCTGGAGCAGGCTCAGGAGCGTGGGCAAGCGGCGTGGGAAATTCTGCAGCTACAGATGCTTTGGATACTTCTAAAAACCAAAATACAAACAGTACCTGCTGGGTGCAGGACGAGCAGGTCTTTGGCTACAGGAGGAGTGAGGGAGATGCCAAGCAGAGCGTTAGGATTGTCTCTCTCCCTCCACACTTGTTACTTGCTCAACTTAACATTGAAACCAGAATGAGCTGTGCTAAATGTCTCCACCACTAACAAGAAACAAATGTGGCCTCATGTTCTAGTTGCTGTGATCTAACAAAACAGACCATGGTAAACACTATAAAAATGTACTGGAGGGAACCACCCTGTGTTTGCTGGGAGAGGGACTGGATAATCTAATAGGGCTTTATCCATTTCTAATGTCTCTGAAAAAAAAGAAGGGAAAATTGGGCCTGGTCCATGACATTCGTCATGTGCTAGCTATTCTGGTGTCTTAATGCTGCAGAAATCAAATTGGAGCGAGGCTACCTATCTGCCTCCCAATCAGGATCTAGACCCAAGTGCTGCTTTTTATGGCCATGCAGTTGAGGAGCTGCTGATGTCAGTGGTGTCACGGGCCAGGCCAGTTTTTCTATCCCTATACCCAAGTTATCTGGAGAGATAATCCCTCTGATGTCACCTCACTCTCTTCATGACGTGGATAATCGTTCCCTTCATGGAGCTGAGGATCCACCAGCGGGACCTTCCTTTGCCTGAAATAATTGGTGGGGACAAGGTACCTGCCCAAAAGGTCAGCACTTATCTGGGTTTCGTGGTAGCAGCAGCAACACTGGCATGGTCATGTCTAGATCTGTATCTTGGCCACTGTAACGGCAACAGCCGATCCAGTCACCTCATGGTGCCCCAGGTACTTGCCTGGTCCTTAACCAAAGGGTTAAGAGCCTCCTTTAGCTTCAGCACCAAATCTTCCAGCCCTCACCAGCACTTCAGATTGATCTATATGCCTCTGCTCAGGCAGAACCAGAACTCACTCCCACCCAAGTCATTCTCCCATACCTTTGCCCACAGGAAAACCTCGGGCAGGCTCTGCAAGGCAAAAGCACCCCAACCCAGCTCCCAGGAGTTCCATTCCCACCACCGCATTGGCTGCTGTCTCCAGAGGGGAGAGGGAACCAGGTTCCACTTGGTTCTCACGCAGAGCCGCAGGCTGCATGGGCAGCCCCACACTACTGACACCCAGCCAGGTTTTCTGTGTTCACTCTGTCGCCTTTTTTTCAAGCATCTTGGGTTTGTTGTTTGCTTTTTTTAAAGCTACTGTGACCTTGGCACGGGGACGGACAAACATCAACTGCCAGAAAACAGCATGTTCTGAAAAGCTACACAGAGCAAAACCACAGTCCCATCACAGGCTGCAAAGCAAGATCTCCATCTGGGGAAGGGAGAAAAGCAGCATTTGGGGTGCTCGGAGAAAGGGCTGCTGAGAAGCTGCAAGCACAAAGCTCATCCTGAGGGACAACAGTTCCCCGCGCTCCTCCAGCTCTTACCTGGCTCTTCCCACGCCGTCGGTAGTTCCTCCTTACAAGGTTTTTG
>JAOEGS010131475.1:120837-199617 GCA_025447755.1 Corythornis vintsioides
CAACAGTTCCCCGCGCTCCTCCAGCTCTTACCTGGCTCTTCCCACGCCGTCGGTAGTTCCTCCTTACAAGGTTTTTGTAATTCTCATTCTTCTTGGTCAGGTAGTAATAGAGGACGCAGTCTGCCACCGTCTGCAACGACACGGACGAGTCAGGGAACAGAAGGTCCCAGCCCCTTGCACTGTTGAGGCGCAGACCTCCAGGAGCAGCAGTCAGGCCCTACCCTCACCACCTCCCCTGCTGCTTTGGAAGGTCTGTAGCCCAAACAGGCTTCCCTGCACCTCCCTCCCAAAAGCCCTTTGGTGGAGCTGGAAAAGGGGGACAAGGCACGTTGTCCTAGTAGAAATGCCTGGCTCTTCCAAGGGACAGAGCGGGGCCATCCCACGGGTGTACAGAGATGAGGGTCCAGAGCAAGGAGCACCCTGTGCTGGAATCACAGCAGGGGGAAGGGTTGACCCCAGATGACTGTGGCAACTACAGGCAGAAGAAGAAGAGCTGCCTGTCACCCTCTGTTGTGGTTATGCGAGGCACAACCTGCCACGCGACTGTCAGCTACTGTTATTTCCAGCCGCTAAGCTCGCTGGCTCAAGCACGCACGACTTTCTTGTGGACAGATTGAGATCCCCGTGCTCAGGAGACACCATCCCAAGCCCAACTCCAATGGTTGGCTTCACGAGCACTGTCCTGGATGGGACACGTTAGGAAAACGAGGAGTGGCGGCCAGGACATACTCTGCTCCTGAACAGCACAGAGCGTGCTGTGCTGGGCAAAGTCCTTTGCTGATCTGGATGGGCACTTGAACACTGGTCTCAAGCTACACCTCCACACACAGGAGCAGCAGTTGCATAAAACATCCCACAGCCTCATTGGCTCTGCAAACACCCAGGAGCAGGATGCTGCTGTGTGCTCCCGGGGGTGCCCGGGGCTGCGCTCTCCCTATCCCTGTGCACGGAGTGGAACCATTTGCTAAAACAGATTGCAACTTTTAAAGTGTTAATTGGATCTCTTTCTAATCTAGCCCTGATTATACACACGCACGCGAACACAAAAACTTACAGTCATCTGTTCCAAGGGCTAAGATCACTATTTTTTTATAATGCAATTTAAAAATCTATTAATTCATTACATTGAGCCATACTTCGCATCTCTCTCCAACAGGATAATGGATGTGTTCTGTATCATAATTACAGCCTGATTTACAAATGAGTACAAATAAAATTAGACGACATTTTACAGCTTGGAACACAGAACAGGATTGTGAGCATCATCCAAGTCCCACCGCTTTCAGCTTTCACAAGTGGGAAAGACTGAAAAGAGCCCGGTATCTTACAGCGGCAACAGCGGCGTGGGGTTGCTGCTGCCCTTTGCTTGCTGCTTTGGACAGGAAAGTCAGGGTCTTATAAATTATTTCCCCATCATCAGGCTGGGAGGGACCTCTGCAGACCACCCTCCTGAAAGCAAAGGGGTTCTGCCAGAGGGAGTGGACACTGCATGGATGACAGACTGTATGGGATGGGCAGAGAATACAACTAACTACAAGGTCAAGAGAAGCTCTCAGGTTGTTCCTTGCTCAGGAAAGTACCTGGTCCTTCCACGCTGTGTCTCTCTGGGGTCTGCCCATATGGCCTGTCCCACAGGTGGTACCTGACTTGCTTACAGTGAGACCAGAGACTCCCTCTTCCTTTTCAAACCTTCTTTCATCAGCTCAATTGACAAGTCCAACAATCACAACACAGGCTTGGAAAGAGTCAGATCCTCCTGTGAGCAAGCTATTCCTCAACACCAAGGTGCATGTGTGTACATGACTCCAGCCTGAACTGCTGGATGGACTCAGCCCACCCTCAAGATCCCCTCTTTACTCAAGGAGGACTCCTCTGCTTTGCCCACCCCCTTCACAACAGCCCGGCTGGTGCAAAATGCCTTGGAGAGATGCTGGAAAGCAGCTCCCCCAGGCAGATCACGGGGTGGGCTGCGACGCCCACGCGCCAGGCGGGAAGCGTTCACACATCTCACAGCGCTGAGCTCCCTGCCTCTCCACAGCTGAGTCAGTCCCTTGTCTCTGCAGGGAGCCAGGAGGCGTCTGGCCCATGCCTGGGGCTCTGAGCCACCCCCACCCACAGGTGCCCAGCACCCACCAGCTGCTCCAGTGCCAACGGGAGTCATGTGGTGGAGAAGAGACAGCGCAAGTGGGTTAAATCTGAGCAGGGGGTCTTACCTTCCTGTCCAGAAAGGACGCAATCAGGCCGAAGTTCTTCGGATGCTGCATGAACCTGTGGGAGCAAGAGAGAGGAGATTAGGGTGGTGCTGGCTCTGACCCTCCCTGCAGTGGGGCTGCCATGCCCAGAGGGCCCGGAGCGGCAAGGCCAGCTCCCCGAGGGACTTAGGGCTTTGAGAAAATATTTGTCTGCTGCTCAGCTTCCCAGAAAGAAAGGAACTTTTAAATTTAGCCCAGTGGTCGGAAGTTTTGATGCGCAGATTTTCATCACGGGGTGGGAGAGGGCAGGGGGGCAAGACAGTGCCTGAGCCCAAGGCTGTACCAACTGCAGGACAGGCACAGATGGCAGCTGTACACTCAGGATTAAGCAAGGGAATTGTCACCAACGGCCGAGCACAGGCGCTCGCAGCACAGCTGGGGCTGTGTCCGTCATCACACGGGACCCTGAGCCCCACTGAGCTGTTGGGGGTGGCTGCAAAGGATGGGAAGGGAAACCCTAACCCTGAGAGGAAGCAAAGAGCTGCCACGTTGCTGAGTTGCTCAAGAGATCCCTGGTGGCACAGCAGCTCCAAGGAATGCCACCTCCTGCCCAACAAGCCAAGGAGCTGTCAGCAGGCTCGCCCACAGCTCCAGCAGCCCGGGAGGGTTCATCGCTTGCCCAGGGGAAGCTGTCCTGAGCACAAAGACACCTCCCTCCAACAAATCCCATCATGTAGCTGGTGGGAAAGTGCTAGAGGCCAACAAGGCCTTCGCACAAGGTGATGCCAGTGGCAGGAGGAGAGTTAACTGAGGAGCCTGGCTCTTGTGTTAGGGCTGGAGCATAGCACTGGCCACAGCAGAGACGCTGCCACCAGTGAGGGCTCTGCCCTGGGGAGCACATGTGGCTCTGCCAGCATCCAGGAGCTGACAGATCTGTGCTCTGGGCAAATGGTTCAGAGTTAAGAGGTGGGCAAGCTGCAGCGTGGGTGCAACAGGGGCAAGACATGGCAAGCAGCTCGCTGTCTCCAGACCTGTGGTTACTACCTCAGAGTTGCTGGCTGAGCCCCCTTCTCCCAGTTTGGCTGCTCAAACTCAGGGTCAAGGCACAGAGCTGGGCTTAACAAGGGCCTGGCTGACTCCAGCCATGGCAGCAGGACATCAGCATTGTCACCCACAGGCTGATGCCCCTCCTGATGCAGGACCCACACCTGGTTTGGGTGGCACTGCACCAAAGAGCTTCATCACCAGCACAGGGGGCCCTCAACTTCCCTGCTGCAAGCATAAGACTTTTGTGGGTGACAATGTGGGGTGGGGGCCATGGAAGGTGGAAGCATGGAGAACAATGGGAGTGTGATGCTTGGGCACTTAATGGGGACTCAAATCTCTATCAGCCTTTCTGCCACCAAGTGTTTTAAAGGAGAAAAACTACTCCACCCATACACAAGAGACACCAGTGGAGATCCCCCAAGACTAAACATATAAGCAAAAAAGAAACCAGAAATGCCAGGAAAAAAACCCCAAGCCAACAAACAACAAAAACATAACATTAAAAAGCAAAGCACTGGGTTGCTCAGACAGACTGGTATCAGCTCTGGAGCTGGCATGTCACAAACCAAGGGCTGAGCAAGGGACAGGGTTTTCAAGGCCACGCTATCAATGATGCTAACACAGCACTGGGAGCAATGCAGATGACAATTCAGTGTTTGTCACAGGCAGTGTGCTATAACACAGGACAAATGCCATATTCTCACGGTGCCCAGCACAACAAAGGCTCTGTGCTTAAGTGGGATCAAGGGGTACCACAGCCATCCTTGCTCCTTCCCCAGCGAACCACAGCCCCACTGGGAACAGGCTAGTGATGGGCTCTCATAAAGAGGCCTGAAATCCTGCCCAGAAGCAAATCAAGTCAGACTCTTCCTCATGGTTAAGTTTTAATGGCTAAAACGACTTCAGAACTGGAGCTTGTCAGCCTGGCAGTGCATGGATGATTTCCCCAAGTCCTCAAAAGGTTGCACCAGGTTTTCATGATCTTGGGAAGAGGCCAACTCCAGGTCACCACCAGGGATGACATAAGTCTGGTTCACCTTAAATACTCAGGACAGCAGCTGCAGCACACCAGGCAGCTCATGTACCTGCACACTGGGTTCAGGGTGAAATCCAGGGCAGGACTCTCTTGTCCCTCCTTACAGCTCCCAAGTACCAATCACTTAAAACGAGCTTTGTGAAAGCCCTGAAATCCTGCTGTATTTATGCCTGGAGCTCCACATCACCCACGGTGATGACACAGAAACCACCGTGCACAGCAGGATGCAAGAGCTGGGTGTGGATTCTTCCAGCCCCATTAGCCAGGCACGGCCCCACCATTAAAACCCAAGTAATTAGCCCTTGCGTCATTTGTGGGCAAGTCTGGCTGTTTGGATTGTCACATCTTAAGGCTAATTAGCAATGAGGATTCTCCTCTACCAAAGGCTTGGAGCCTGTTTGCTTGTTTTGTTCTTTTTCGGTCCATCTTGGCAATTAGTTATTTCAGCTGCAAACAGGAGTCGTCACAAGCAGGGATAGGAGGAGGGATTCCAGACACAGAGAGGCTTCCAGCACGGCTGGCCATGGGCCTGCTGGGAATCCACAGAGCTGTCCCACAGTTGTCCAGAGATCAGACCAAGGCAGTTCTGCTGCAAGGGACAAGGTGACCCTGGCACACCCCCATACCTTCACATGCCCTGTGTCCACAGCAGTGAGCCCCAGGCAGAGCTCATCCTGCTGTAAGCTGAACTCCAGATCTGCTTTTACAAACACACCCAGCACACTGGGGGCACCAAGGGTACTCTGGTACCCTGTGCAAACACACCTGAGGCTCTGCTGGGCTAGGAGATATGGAAGAGTCTGGACATGTGACTGAGGTGGGACCCACAGCCTGGCTGACAGCTCAGTGGTGCCCAGGGAAGGGACCACGAGTCCCCAGGGTGACCTCAGGGGTTACAGTGAAGCTGCTCTCGAGCAGTGCTTGCACACAGAAGAAAGCATCACAGCCAGAGTTTGGATGTGTTGGATGTGGGAACACATCCATGGAAACAGCAGCTGGTGGCACACCCTGTAGGAAGCAGGATGGAAGCTGAGAGATAGGCATTGGTTGGATGCTGCAGCCCTGATAAGGGGGTCTGCATGGTGGGGTTGGATGTTGACAGCCCCAAGAATGCCTCTGGACACACGGTGGACAGGCATTCAAATCCAAATTGCCAACACTGAGCACAGAGCTTCACTGGCTTTATCCTTAAACTGCCTGGTAGAACAGGGGATGTAGAAGCAGAAAAACTTCTGATTCTCACCCTGTCGTGAGCAGAATCTTCCCGCACCTCTGCACAAGAGCAAGGTCTGTGTCCTTGGGGTTGGGAGACAAGCCCTGGGGGAATTCACACCTCAGCACGTTGGGGCCGGGGCCGTGGCCAAAGCACTGCACGGATCTTGCCTAGCACTTCCCTGGGGCTACAGGGAGAGAGGTGTGGGGGCTGCACTCACTTTTCCCGGAAGGTCTCCTTCTCCTGTTCGCTCCACATGTTCATCACCTGCCGGTCCTTGTAGACCTTCATGGGATCATCCATGAGGCCGTTCATGTTGATGAATTTAATGCGCTGCTGGTCAGCATCGTAGAGCATGGGCGGGATGACGGCGAGCTGGCGCATCTGCTTCTCCAGGTTCTTTGGGGAAAGCAGAGAGAACAGTTGGTCAGCACCATGGGCCCGCGGGGACTGCAGGGCACAGATGTTGGAGAGGAAAGGACAGGCAGAGGAACAGGAGAATTCACAAGCAAGCACTAGACAGCTTTATTGCTAGGGTAATTGTAAATTAAATGCTGAAAGGGGCTATCGCTGTCAGCCAGGAAACAATTAATCTTTAAAATAAAAGGCTTTAAGATACCGTGTGGAAATGTCTGACTTAAGCCAAACAGCTCCTGGTGACGACAAGAGACAAGTCAAAGCAGTGGTGGCACAGGGAGTGCAAACCTCTTCCCAGGCATAAAACCCACAGCCCCATAGGGGTTCAGCCCCCCACCCCAAATTGCAAGGGAAGCAGGTTAGCTCTGCAAAGCTTTCTGAAAGGGTGGACAAGGGAGATGTCTTGTTTCCCTTTCCGGGGAAACTCAATATTGTTCCAGGAGATTTCAAATGAAACCCTAACGGGGCTGTCATTCCTTTCTTGTTCTTCCTGCAACACCCTGGGACAGAATCTAATGCTTTTAATCCATCTTATTCAAGTGCAAAGTTCATCCTGCATGCCAGGACAGGACAGACTGGGCACACTGGTTTCCTTAAGTATTTGCAATAGAACAGCCCATATGATGTCTCATCTATGCCTGAAAGCCAGGACTGTCCCTTTGGCTGAGCTGCTGGTAGACACCCAGCATAGGTCTGCCTATCTATAAGAGATGCTCTGGCTATTCCATTTGCCAGCAGCACTGTCACTCTAAGTCCTCCCTGTCACAGCACTGGTCAGATAAAAATCCCAACCCTTGATCCAAGAAGGCCAGGTCTCAAGTGCTGTTATTTTAATTTACAGCTAGAGGTCAGATCCTTATGTCCAGCCCTTCCAGCACGCTGCCGACCCAGACTGCCCAGCAGTACTTCCCCCAATGCTGCAACTGAGCAGATCCAACCTCCTCTGCCTAAACCCCTCTGCACAGAAACAGACCTTTCAGCTCATTTCATCACACTCATCCTCACTGGGATGCCTCTTGTTTAGCAGCTGGCTGCTTTGGATACCCCAGGGGTGTCATCTCATGGTGGGAGGTCAGGGACAGCTCACAGACAGGACATCGATCCCACAACCACAGACCACTCCATCCGAGAGGACAAAGCCCCGGAGCAGTGCCAGGGCAGGCAGGGAGGCCCCAGGCAGGAGCTCTGCCTGCATCTGAGGGCACAGGGGCCTCTTCCTTCGCCCACAGGGTCTCGGGGTGCTGAGCACTGTGGGTACACCCCACTGGTGGGCAGCCAGCCCTCTCTCCTCTCCAGCAACGCACTGGGATGCAGAGTTGGCTCCTGCTGCCAGCAATACTCCCCAGATCTCACCTCCCTGCTCCTTCCAATCCTCTGGAAGTGCTGGAAGCTCTTCAGATCACCAAGACAAGCAAAGCAGTGCCTTGGGGATCAGCAGTATGCTGTTGAGGTGGAGCTCAGCAGCACACTGCAGGTCAGAGGTGATCCTCTAATGCTCCCCTTGGCACACAACCTCTGCAGAGCTGTGAAATTTCCCTCTGCTACCAAGATCTGTGTCCTCCAAGTCATTGCCTAAGCTGGCTGACAACAAACTGCCCAGGTCCCAGGGCAAGAAGCAAGTGGCGGTGCAGAGGCAGCAAACATCTCAGCTATTGCTGGGCAATGACTGCTCTCCCCTCCCAAACACGATCCATTCACTGCAGCTCGCCTCCGTGCCAAGAGAGTGGAACCCTTGTGAAACCAGATCCAAACGAAGCCAAGGTCACGGGGATGTTTCAAGATGAATGGAGCACTCCCAGAAGATGTGGGCCAACTGGCTCACATACAAACCATTCATTCCATAGGATTCCCCTGTGTCAAGCCACACAGCCCATTCAAAACAAAATAGTAAAACCCCTCCACCCGACAGCCAGGGCTCTCTTCCCTTCCCACCTCTGCTTCCAGTTTAAACCAGCAGCCAGGAGGTGCTTATGGGGTGCCTATCCACAATGATCAGCCTGATGGGGTTTCAGGTACCTAAGAGGCAGTTGAATACCACCAAACCCAACCCACTGCCACCAGCTCCTGAGGGGCTTTGCTCCTTTAAAACCATTGCACAGCTCCCTTAGACCTCTCAGGCAGCTTGAAAGATGCTGCTGTTATTAAATAAACACCTCACTTTGGATCCTGCCCAGAAAGCACATTAGACATCACGGCAACCTCCCCAACCTCAGCATGGCCTGAAGTATCTGGGATTTGGTAGCAGACTTCACTGTGGGACCTAGAGGTACTCTCCTGGCTTCCTCGGAGAAGAGCGAGAGATGAAAAGGAGGAGAAGACAGCCCAATCTCACCTCTTGTTCTGAGAGCCCATCGATGATTTCCGACACCTCGTGCTCGCTGCGTGCGGCTGACATGGAGAGCCCGCCACTGCCCCTCTGTCCTACCCTGCTGGGAAAGGGCAGGGAAACACTCAGACCCTCCATTTGTAAACCACATTCGTAACAACTCATTCACCCTGTTGGCCTCCATAATGGCCACTTCCCAACACCCCACGCAGGCCACCCCATCCCATGCTGGGGGAACAGCATCCACTGCAGCCCCATGAGCTCTGACAGTGCCCAGAGAGCACCACTGAGAGCCTCCAACCACCTTCCCTACCTGTGCCAGTTACAGCAGCAGGACATTTCACACCCACCCATACTCCCTCCTTGTAGTTTCCCCTGCCTATGGCATAGTGTGGAGATGCCAGCATGGAGCTGTTCCCACAGTGTCACTGCACCCGGCTGGCAAACACTGCAGGGGCTTTCAAATCAAACCAGCCACTGACATCTTACCCCCCAGTATCACCAACACAACAGCCACGCGAGCCAAGGAATCAAAACTTTTCTTATTAAACATGTAAAATCTTAAAACATTTCTCAGTACCGTTTCTCCCCTTCTCTTTAAGATAAAATAAAGCCACTGGTGAGGAAGTTTGGACCCGTCCAGCTGTTTGTGGGGCACAAGGACAGGATGCTGGCACATCCTACATCAGGTGTCCCTGGACAAGCTCCCAGAGCTGAAATGGGAAGTCCTGGGAGTTTTCAGCAAGAAGGGTGGAGATCATGAAACTGTGTCTCCTGGCAGGAAATAATATGACCTCAACTGTACTTCCAATGAGGAGGAGAAAACAACAAGGGATGGGACAGACAAGGGACATCCCTTCCAGCGAGAAGCTTTGCTCCTTTCCTATCATCCACCTGATCCACCCTGAGGAAAAAGCAGCAAAACTGCTTTTCTGGTGGCATCTGCCTTCGACTAGAAGGGGAGAAACGGAACCAACATCCACCCCAGCCCACCAACAAACCCCACCCCCATGCCCAAAGAGAAAAGAAAGGCTGTCTGATACCAGCTCAGCCCCTTCCTACCGCTTCTCCTCTAACCTCTGCATGCGCTCTTGCAGTTCCCGCTGCTTCCGGATCTCCGGGAATTGCTTCTCATAGTACTCCCGCACTTTGCTCTCCTTGGCACGGCGCCGGGGGTTATTTTCAATGCGCTCCACTTTTTTTTCCCAGGCCTCCATCAGCTGGTCATAGCGCTGGCAAAACTTCTGTTCCTGAAAGGGCAGAGCAGAGAGGGAGCTCAGGAGATGTGCCTGGGAAGGGAGGGCAGCTCCTCCAGGCCTGTCCCTCCATGGCTGCTCAGGCCAAGCCTGAGGCACGATGCTTAAAGAAGGATGGTTTATTAGGACATGAACATGCTCCAGGGCCTGGGACCAACCCCAGGGTAAATTCTCACATCACACCATCAAGTACCCTCAGGATTTTCCCTTCCAGACCAAACAGCTTTGCTGAAGCCAGGACTCTCACCCATGCCCACCCACCACACCTGCCTGGGCATCCTCCAGTGCCTTGGGTGCTTCATTCACCAAACAAAGCCCCAGTGCTGGGGAGAGAGCCCATGACTGGCCATGCACAGGGAGAGGGGCAAGTTGCTCATGGGAGGCCACCAAACAAGAAAGGACTAAAGTACAGCATTGGGAGGGCACAAGGGATGGCAGGAGACTGGGTCCCTGCTGCACAAGCTGAGCATGCAGAGTCCTAACTGGGGAGATGCCAGCTCACTGTACTGGTAAGAGGCTTCCCAAGGTGCCCAGAGCTGGGTACCCCTCCTCACCCACACACTGGTCTCAGTACCCAGTCTCGTGCTGGCAATGCTGATGGGACTGGGCCTGCAGGGCAGTTCCACACAGGGGTCTGGCTCCTCAAAAGCAAAAGCCAGGCACCCAGCCCTGTCGAGGTCATGTGGAGCGGCCTGGCCATGCCATGAAGCCACCATCTCCTCTACCATCCTGGAAAGTAGAAGCATTTTACTGTCTGCTGCTCCTCTTGAGCACATCCCCACTGACAGCAAACCCAGGCTCTGCCAAAATGCAGAGCTGTGAAGGGTTTCCATGCCATGTCCCACTGTCTGACATCCTCATAGCACACCCACCCAGCTGTCACCCACATAGTTCCAGCACAGTCCAGCATGGGCTCTTGCCTGGTAGTGATGAGACCAGCTAAGTAACCACAATATTAAAATAGCATTTTCAACACAAAGCCTCCCTCCTCCACCCCCTGAATCACTACTCCCTCCAGACACCAGAGGCTGGCTACCCTCATGCTGGAGGAGAAGGGTCATGGACAGGCAAGGTCTCCACAGGGAAGATGCCTGTCCACGGTCCCCAGTGGTGACACTAGCAACAGCGCCCAGCCTCACATGAAAGCAGCTGGGTGGCCAGAGCTGGTTTAAAGGTTTCGTTTTGAGTGAAGCAAGTGGCCTCAAATCGGGAAGTGAAAGCAGATGTTGCTCTGCAGAAAAATCAATGGCAACCCCCAGGTCACCTTCCGCCCCCCACACGCCGCGTTCCAGAACTGGCACCACAGTCGGCACCGCAGCAGAGACCAGGGGAGGCCAGATTGCACAGAAATAAACTCATCTCTTGCCGTTGCCGCCCTGTGACTGAAGGGAAGTCCAAGGCTGTTGGATTTCCCAGATGTGCTCTCATCTCGCTCACTGTCAGTCACCAAAATTAACCAGAAGAGGTAAAAAAAAAAAGCCTAAACTGACAGTAAAACTCAATTCCGGGTCAAGAGGCCTCTGGATTAGCCCAGGCCAAGAGGGTCCATTGTGCTGAGCATTGGCAGCTCTGCAGCCCATCGCTGGTGCCAGGCACCCACAATAACCCACAGCTGGCATCACACCGATCCTGGCACAGTCCAGCTGCCCCAGACCTGCCAAGAACCTGAGTGCAGGAACAAGCCCTGTGATCCCCATGGCCTTTTGGAAGCATCTCAACAATAATATGAGGTGGACATAACACCTCCAACCCTGCAACTCATGCAGAATAACGTTCTCCTCACAAATAAATTATCTCCTGTTTGCACACCCAGAGCCAGAGGCTTTCCTGCCCCACACGGATGCATAGGAGATGCCTGGGTCTGGCAGGAGCTAAAGGCCATAAGATGGAAGTGAAGAATAAGAATAAAAATCAAAACAGCCTAAAAGCCACCAAAGCCACCAAGGGGAATCTCACGCTGTGGGCACAGAGCTAGAGGTGATGCCAACAAACTGTGGTACCTCGGAGCAATGAAGAGCTGCTGTATTTGTACCCTTCCTAAAGTGATGCTCTCAGCCACCTGAAAACGAGAGCTCCCACCCTGCTAGCAAATCTGCTACATCCTCCTGCTTCCAGAGCATGGCGACTGGGAAGAGGCTAAAAATACCCCGCAACCTTTACCAAGGCTCAGCGCCGTGTGGCAGCCAGTGCCCCGTGTTGTGTGCCAGCCTGAGGGGCAGCCAGGGAACAGCGTGGCATGAGAGCTCAGTCTAGGGAGAAGCTCAGAGGCTTTGGAAGGTTTTCATTCCCTGTGGGATGGGCTGGTGCTGGGTCTTGCGTCACCACCACCCCAGCACAGCTGCCCAGCGCGGCCACTGGGCTGTTCCACAGCCATCAGGGCAGCTCTTTCTCTTCCTTTTCCTTCACTCTTTGGACAACTCAATGAAAGCTTTATCCAGAATTCCTTTTCTAAGGAAGCACCATTTGGAGATGGAAAACACTACATCAGCATTGAGCTGCTGACTCCCCCAGCAGCTCACAGCCTGGCAGTGGGGGGGGGGGGCAGCACCAAAGCTCCGCACTCACACAACTCAGCCCTCTGGAGCACAGCTTTGGATGGACCAGCTGAGCATTTCTAAATTGCATCTGCTTTCTTTAAGCCCCTTCCCACCAGGGAGCAGAAATCCTTCCTGCCACGCGAGCTCCAAACCCCACTGCAACAGGGGCAGCTTTTTGGCCCAGCTGGGACAGATGTTCCCTGCAAATCTTGTCATCCTTCATAAGCCGAGACTACGGGCACCTTACAGCTCTGTGCATTCCCCAGATCTTCACAGCTCAGTCACCAGGAGAAGCTCTCGGTCAGGCACTTCAGGAGCAGAAGTGTCTATTCCTTCTTCCAGCATTCTCTGAGCAGCCTTAAGCAAGCATGTCCATTCCTGAGCAACCATCTGTGCTGGCTTTTAGCATCGGTGCTTCCTCTGCTCCCCTTCCCGGCTGGGCTCACCAGCCCATCAGCCTCTCAATCACACAAGTGATGCTGAGCCAAATCGGACTTGACATGCGTATCTAAAAATGGATGAATAGTAACACCGCCGTAGCAGCTGAAGGCAGTTTGTAGGCTGTGCCAAGCCCGAGCCCTCCCGCAGCCCACGCTCCCTCAGCTCTGGGGAACAGAGCAGCTCTTCAGAGGGGAGGGGAAGAGCAAAGGTGACAGGAGGAACCCGTCCAATTCCCCTGCAAGCCCTGCGGTTTTCTTTCCCCAGCTGACAGGGATAAACCTCCTGCAGGCAGAGCAGCTCCCTTTACCCTTCTCGCCCTGCAGCGTCACCCCTCGGATGGCAATTAAACATCTTCTCCCATGCTGACCTTGGTGGAGGCAGCAGGAAGCCCTGGGGATCCTCCCCTGGGGATCTCAGGGCCACACCCCACAGGGACCGAGCTCTGACCCTGCTCCAGCCAGCCCGGGGCAGAAACAGTACCCCAGAAAGTAAAAGAGCCAGAAAGAAACGCTGGCACGTAGATGGGCTTTGCTAAAAATAGGGTCTGCTACAAAATAGGCAGAAAAATAGCTAAGCGTACCCATTTTGCAAACAGAATCAGCAAATGTATTCACTTTGCAAATTCAGCAACCGTATGTTGCCTATTTTGTAGAATAGGCAAAATGCTTCCCTAAACTGAAAAATCCCCTTTCAAGGACACTGAATAAACCGACTGGCAGAAATTCACCTATTTTGCATGACAGGCGACTCCACCTCACGCCGTATTTTAAGCTCCTGCAGCCTAATTAAATCCCGTCCCCCAGCTCCTCCATGTTCACAATAGAGCAACTCTATCCCTGCTTAGCGCAGTAACCGGACGCGTCCACCAGAAAGCAGCTCCTGGGAAGCTCCCTTCTGGTTCCAGTAAAACCACATGAAGCTCTGCAATCCCTGTTTCGAGGAAGGGAAGATTGATTCTGTTCCTACGAATGCAGGAGGCTTTGGCTGTGGCAGGCGAGTTGCCCTGAGCCACATGGGCTGCCACACTGCACGATGAACAGTCAGCCCTGGAGCCACTCACTAGAAACCTGGAAGATGTTTTATCATGGAGAAGACTAAACAAACACATACTTGGATGGAGATGGGAGGCGTAAATATCCTTCTGGAATGCAAGATTTTGGAAGATTTCTTTATGGAAGAAAAATGAAGCGTGGAAAAGAAAAGGAGTATAGCTTGATTCACTGGAAATAAGAAAATAATTTGACTGCTGGCTCAGAAATCATAGAATCATTCAGTCTGGAAAAGACCCTTGGGATCATCCAGTTCAACCATTAGCCCTACTCTACAAAGTTCACCCCTAAACCACGTCCCCCAACACCACATCTAAACAACCCTTAAACACATCCAGGGATGGTGACTCAACCACTTCCCTGGGCAGCCTATTCCGAAGTCTGAAATGTCTGTACTGGAAGCTAGTTTTAAAGACAGAGCCCTCAAATGATTTCCCAAGGCTGATTGCTTTGAAAGTTTCCAACAATTCCTCCCAGCCAAACCCTGCACCAAAGACAAGCAGAAAACCTGCACCTTTGCAGCTGAAGACACTAACACCTGCCCCACACCAGAGCCACCAAGTCAGGAACTGGGATTTCCATCTTCCATGAAAAACGCAAAGCCCTGAGTCATGAGCTGAATCATCCTTCACAGAAAGATGCCACGAAATCCACCTTCTGGTGGGGGCTGTTGTCTGCTTCTGGCATTTCCCCTTCTGTGCTGGTTTCACCTCCCAGATCCCACTAGCAACTACTGGAAGTGTAGAAAACATATAAATTCTGTAATTTCCACTTGATCTTTCTCCTCTATGCACCAGGGACTTGAGATGAATGCCTCCAAAGTGTCATAATAAACCCATTTTCCTCCCTACCTAAATAAGAACCATCTCCTTGAAAGAGATTGGGGTTATCTCACAGGCAATGCTACCTAGAAATGAACTGGCACTGAGATGGATTTTTGTTTTAAACCACAAATTCCTAGAGCATCGCTCTGTGGTCAGCTGGAAAGAGTCAGATGAGTCTTCAGTCCATTTATCGGAAGCAGAGTCAGCTTCCTTCACACCTCTCTGAGGGTTCAATTACTCACAAAACAGACATTTATGCTGCAAATAGGCTCTCTGAGATCAATGCAGAGCTCGGCTGTGATTAAGCCAACCTCCTGTGTTTGCTCTGCAGGGGGTACTTGCGGAGGGAGGTGCTGCAGGCAGCACCATCGGGGACCTCTTCCTTACATCCAAGTTATTTTAAGCATAAAAGATGCAACAGCAATGCAAAAAGCAAAGTACAGAGCACCAGCACCTCTCTGTTGGAAAACGTCCGTTTCTTTCTCACATAATAAATCACGTTGCTTTATACATAAAAAATAACGTCTAAGGGACTCACCCACTGTTTGCGAGCATGATTTCTCCTCTTAAAGTACAAAATCAACTTTTTCCGCATTGCCTGGTTTCTGTAAAGAAAGAAAG
Source organism: Corythornis vintsioides (assembly GCA_025447755.1). Classification (NCBI taxonomy): domain Eukaryota; kingdom Metazoa; phylum Chordata; class Aves; order Coraciiformes; family Alcedinidae; genus Corythornis; species Corythornis vintsioides. The sequence goes on from JAOEGS010131475.1 coordinate 135,797, forward strand.
AAAGAGATGAGGTCAGATTAACAAGGCAGTTAAAATCCAAAGCCTGGCTTTCCCCACTCCCAGAGGAGGCTGTGGTGCAGCTTCCACCTCAACCTGGAATCGCGAGAACTTCAAAGCAGCAGCCAGGGCTGCGTGGAGACCTCATGCCAGCTTTGGGGAAGACCAACAACCTTTGCCACAAGGAGCTTCTTCCACAGCTGGTGGTAAAACCAGGGCTAAGGCTGAGAAGTTGATTCATAAACTCCCAATTCCACAAAGCTTTACCATGCGCTCGGCCCCGAACTCAGGCAGACATTCAGCTCGGCATCTACCAGTGGGTAGATTTATTCTATTATTATCTTATTTCTACATTCTGAGCTGGGAAAACCCAAGAGGGCTGCAGGGCTCAGGCCAAGCACCCTGAGCAGAGAGGCCACCCTGAGCGGGGCCAGCAGCAAGGGAGCTGCCAGCACACACACACACACACACACACACTCCCAAGGGGTTATTCACCCCAGGGCTCCAAGGTGCTGATAGGGAGGCAGGATCGTGGCAGGGCTTGCAGCACAGATCTCCTAACCTCTTGCTTTCTTGGAGCTGTGCCTAACAAAGCTGCAGACAAACCAGCCAGGAAAGTTCAGCCACTTGCAGAATTGAGACCTCAAGAGAAAAACCAACCACTGCAACCACAACTGACCCAGCATCTGCCCTCACAGCCCCCTGCTTTCTTCTTCTTTCTACTTTCTAAAGACAGCATGAAATAATCCCTCAAAGAGAAGCTGCACCAAAGGAGCTGAAAAAGCTGTATGAGCTCCCTGAGTCCACATGGACCTGAGAGCTCCCAGAGATGTTCCTGCTACTGAGCAATGAAATCTCCAGGTAAAAGGTAGAGACCAGGGGCAAAGGAGTTTCCTTAAGTCTTTTATCCCGATTAAAGGCAGAGCTGCAGCGTGTAATTACTGATCAGGAGCTTAACAGCCTCATGTAGGCATGTTCTGCAGGATTTAGCACAGTGAAGACATCATCACAGCTTCCTCATTCCCCTCCCTGCCTGGTCCCCTGCCTGGTGGGGAGGGAAAAAACCCCACCCTCCTGCCTCTGTAAGTCCCTAAAATAATCATCAGCAAAAGACACTGTTTGGGAACAGTCAATAATCCAGCTCTCTTAAAAGGAAGATCTGAGCCAGAACTGGCTTAATTTGGGTATGAAGAACATTTGAGAAAGCAAGTGGGGACCTGGAGCAGGGCCTGGGGGCACTACTGCAATACTGGCACCAAATAATTAGCAGGTTTATTTAGGACAACAATTCCTTGGGTGTCAGGTGTTCCATCACCACCTCCAAGATCATTGTCCCTGGGAGCAGAGCTCAGTCAACCCCTGCCCTCCCCATGCCAGCCTGGGTGACATCCAGGAGCAATGTGGGGCTTTGTCAGGAGGCTGCTGGATCCACTGCACAAATTATCAGAGGAGTAAATGAAGAGAATTAGCAGCTCTTACGCAGCTGATGGGTTGCCTTGAGTTTTACATCATGGCTGACCTTGAAAGTGCTAATACAGGCAAAGACTTAATGGCCCTGCAGCTGCAAAAATCAGGGATGCCTTGAAAGCCAGTGTCTGTTTACCAGCACCAAGGCTGAAGTAATCAGAGTGTGAAAGGATTAAAAACAACAACAACCCCCCTCCACATATCCTAAATGTTTTTGCCACTTTATCTTGCCTTTTTTTTTTTTTTTTAATTCCAGAAGGTCAACCTTTCAAAGGTTAATACAATCTCGGTAAATATAAATAGGCTTCACAGTTTATCTTGCTCCATGTACTGCTGTTACTTAGAAACCATTTGCAGAGAGGTTAATTCGGGCCACTCATCTCCCAAGCACACGCAGTGCTCCCTGGGCAAGCCGAGAGCCAAGCGCAGCCGCTGCGGCACAGGCGGGGAAGGAGGGAAGCAAGGAGAGGGCTGCTTGTATCCCTGGCTGCTGGCAGAAACCACCGACGTGGGAAAGGTCACTCTCACAATGCACCAAACCTCCTCCTCCATCATCCTCCTTGCAGCTCCCTGCCTGGGGCACACAGGGTGGGGAGACCTGAACCAAGAAGCCTCCAGTGGGTGAAGGAATCAGGCAGTTTGAAGGCAGAAGGGACAGAGGCTCCTTAAATAAAGCAACAGTGACTCTTGTGGACAGTTTTAAGAACTGCTGGGCTGACACATCACACACTACGCCGGGTCGGGAGGACTGGCGGGTTCCCTGCCCTGTCCTTGGCCTTGGTGGTGGTCAGAGGCAGGCTGGGATGGACCCAACGAGACATGGAACCCGCCCAACCTCTGGCGGGATGGAGTTTGGGAGCTGCCAGATGGCACATCCACATCCTTGCGGTCAACAATTCATCTAATCACCACTGGAGCTCATCATTCCTGCACTCCCTTTGGCCGTGGGCTCCACAGCTCCCTGGTGCACCTATGGGGAAAGGTATCCTCTCTGGTGGGCTCTCACCTTCACACAGCATCCCCCAGCACGGGCTGCAATCATTCAAAACACATTTCCTGCTCGCCTACTCCAGTGCAGCCCCAGCTGAACACTTCCCTGTGAAGGCAGCTCTTCTCCAAGCCAAGGTCACCAAGTGCAGTTACTTTCTCCATGCCAAAAGCTATTTCAGCCTTTTGGTCATTTCCCTGCACCTTCTGGTTGCATGCCTGAGCATGGTTCACCAAGCCACCGTGTGAACTACACCCCTCCCTCTGAGCAAAGCAAAGGCAGCCCCGTGGGAGCAGCCGCTTCCACCTTATCTGGCTCGGCGCACAGCGGCGGTTGTTTTACGGCTTCCACAATGGAGCCGGTCAAGGAGAGAGCCCGTCCACTTGGGAGTGACTTGGCTCAGATCCACACGAACGACCTGGCTACGGTCCTTCCGGCGGCTGCACTGGGGCACACACGTGCGTGTGGGTGCTGGTGGGGACACACGTGCGGACGCCGCCGGAGCCCCAGGGCGAGTCTCCCCAGGACACAAAGGGCTGATGCAGAGCAGCACACCTGGCTGAGCCTGCCCACCGAGACCTTCAGCCGGCGCAAAACGAGATGAAAGGAGGTTTGCCATTTGATCAGAACTAATCAGGGGTATTTAATTACCCCGGGACGTCTTTCATCAAACAGGCGGTGCAAACAAAGTAGGGGCTCAAGCCTGCAAAGAGCAGCGGGGAGGAGGCAGCGAGCAGCCGGCAGAGCCATTGTACAGCCAGATCGATCCTGCAGGAGAGGCTCGGAAACGAAGGAGCCTCCTTATATCTCCAGCCAAGCAACGTGCTGCCAGCCAGGCCAGAGACCTGCAAAGCACAGGGCCTGAGGAGCACAGCAAGAATGCTCTGGGGTGACTCCAGCTGAGAAGCAATGGAGGGTGTACAGAAATGGTTCTCTGCCCCCAGGTATTGCTGGTGTCAGTCACCCATTCCCTGCCCTCTCACTGCAGGATGCCCCAGAGGGAGGGCAGGGGGCAGGTCACCCAGTTCACGGGTCACCACGTTCATTCATTTCCTCGCTCTGAAATGGCCAGAGCACACAGCTCCAGCTGGTAGCACACTGTAACCTCTTCACCCCCAGGCAGGGCACACTCCTGGACAGCCAGCTCTGGTGAGCAGTTTCCCTGCAGTATTCAGAAATGTGTTCTAGGGAAGAAAAGCAAAGCAAGTCTTGAGTTAATTTACCCCAGAGCCTTGAGCACAGGGATGGGTTAAAACCTCAGCACCACTCGTGCCTCTGAGAAAAGAGGGGCAGAGGTTTGTAACTCAATGTACAGTCGGACTAGCCGTGATTGTGCTTAGAAACAGCACTCGAGAGAAAGAAACCACCCGGAGGTTTCCCAGCTTCTCAGATCATGTCCTCTGCAGGTCCAAAATGCACCCAGCTTTGGAGGTCCACAATTTGAATTTTCACTGTAATTCATGAAAAAGTTTGTGCTGTTAATTCACACAGAGGCCAGTGAGGTGTTTGTGCTCCAAGAAGATGCCTTTGCAAAGATAGGCACCTTGTTATCAGAGCCTGCCCCCCAACAGAGCCTGTCCAGGTACCCATGGTGCCATCTCCTTGTGAAGATATTCCAGCTGAGATGCCCAAGTGACTCCCAAGGGCAGCAGTTCCATTCACAACTACAGTTCTTCACATCAGATGGGCAATTCATGCCCATCCCCTTTATCATCTTAGGTAAAGGTCCAGCTTAGGACCAAAATGAGACCGGTGCAAGTGCAGAAGCACTTCTGGGCACGGGTCAGGCACATGTCCTGCACGTCTGCCTTCCCTTGAAGCCCAAACTGACACTGCAAGCTCAAGTGTTGAAAGAGAGTTAACCCCAAACCAGCACTTGGCTTTTCACTGGCAAGAGAAAGCAGCAGAAGGTTGCAGCGTGTCTCCATCATTTAGTAATTCATCACAAGGTAATCCTTCTGCCCCAGCGCGTGCCAACAGAGAATAAAAGAGATGAGAAACCTTGACTGGGATGAGCGGGGAGCTGCTAGGTGAATGCTTAATGAGGAAAATATCTACAAGCACTAATATAAAGACCTGAAAGAGAATGCATTAGTAATGACAGGGTTTGGAAGAGCATTTGTGTTACATGTCAGGCTTCAACTATGAATTTAAAAGCAATCTAGTGCCACTAAAGCCCCTAAACAGGCAATAATGAAAAGATGACTTAAATTTTCCAAAGTGACAAGTGATTTGGAAAGCCGCAGTTGTTAGATTTTCAGAAGAATGCTTTCTGCTCTTTTGGGAGAAGGGAGGGGAGCATTTCAAAAAGAAGAAAAAAAATAAATAAATCAGAAGCCCCTAAACCTCTCTGAAAATCCTGCCTTCAGATTTTGACTCTGCAGAGGCACAGTTACCCCTCACCCCCTGAATCCATCAGCTGCCCACAGCAGCCTGGACGTGCAAACAGTAACACACACAGAGCTCTGCTGCTGCTGGATCTGGACACATGAGAAAACCAGCAGCACACCAAGCTCTTGATCTGACTGATCAGCCCCCAGTTCTCCGACCCCTCTCCCAGCATCTCAAGGGGTGGAAGCCTGGTTTCACCCCAACATTTCTGAATTTAACACATAAAAGGAGAAGCTCTTGAAAGGCAGGTTTCAAGCGGACGCTGTGAACAGCACCTTGCACTTACTTACCCCGGGCTTCTCAGTCTGCCTGTGGTTTGTGTGCTTTTGCAAGGCTCAGAAGCTCACATTTTCCTTTCAAACACAAATCCCACAGACTATGATTTCAAGATGACTGCTTCAGGAAAGAGGGGAGGAGAGTCCTACTGGGCTGTTTTTCATGGCTCACTGAGCAGGAATCTACAGCTGTAGAGATGAAGGCCCCCTCAGAGAATATCTCTCCAGGTAGACAGGAGGTAATTGATCCTGCTCATGTGAACAACATCTTGTCATTTTTCAAACACTGCGAGGAAAGCAGGTTAATATCTTTGGTGCCAGAAGTCTGGAGAATACACAAACCCACTACCGTAGCAGGGTGGGAAAAGCAGCTCTCCTTGTCCATCCAGCTGGCAAAACACTGAAACAAGAGACCTAGACCAGATGCACTGGTGCTTAACTGGTGTGCAAGAAAGTGTCTGTTGCATTTGTTGCTGTATTTCAGTAATATCTCAAAAGATTTTTTTTTTTAAATTAAAAAGGGGTTGTCCTTGCAACCTCCTCAACTGCTGCAGAATCACTTGAGTGGCCCCCAGTTTTGCTGGGGGCTGCAACACATCTCAAAGAAACCTGTCAGATCGCTGCAAAGCCAAAAAAATGGCACTTGAGAAACCAGCGAGGGCTGAACCAGCCACAGCGTTCACCCCGTCCCCAGGAAAACAAAGGCACTGAACGCTGCCTTGCTCTCCTTCCTCAGCGAGAGCAGCAGAGCCCTTCCCTCCAACAAAGCAGGTTATTGCACAGAAAAGGACCCGGATCCCATCAAAGGTAGGTCAAGCCTTTGGCATGGAGCGCTTGGCGGAGCCTGGCTGGGGTGGCAGCTGCAGCATACAAAATTAACCGCCTGTGCTCACAGGTGAACCAAAGGGACCCAGGCAGACGGGTAACAGAGCCCAGCGAGGCAGCTAAATAGGACTTAAAAGCTTCTGAAGCTGCGAAGGCTGGAATGAACTGGGGCATGAAATTAATTTTAACTGTACTGAATAGGAGACAGGCCATAAACCTCCATGAAAACAAGAGAAGAGTAACGTTTTAGTAAGAGTAGAAATTCTCCCTGTAACTCCCCAGTCAGCTCTATTAGCATAAGTGACTCATCCCAGCTGAAGAGCAAAGCAAACAAGCAGCAAGAATTAAACCAGTGTCGCAAGGCAGAGAGTATCGCTGTAGAGACATCGAGGAATCCTGGCTCTGTGATATCCAAAAGAAAAAAAAAACCAAACAAACAACTAAATCCACTCTAGATTGTGAGCAGTAAGAGCCTGGCCATCTTCCCATGCCCAGGTGTGAGGCTGCCAACCAGCTTCACATGGGAGCAGTTTCTATTTATCCCAACAGAACCAACCTGCAGTGAGGTTCTGTGGACGGAATCACAAACTGGATGCTTTTCCATCAACTGGCCAAAAGGTTTTTTCATCCCAGCTAAATCTGCATAAGATGAAGTTGTTCAGAAGAATCTGCACCCAATTACACCTTGGCAGAATGTAACCTCTGGTGTCCCAGCAGTTGTCCTTCTGGTGTTCTAAAGCACTTGGCTGATGTCTCTCAGTGCCCTCAGGATTTACGCCATCTCCTGCAACAACAGCCACCTCCAGGCTATGCAGCAGAAGCTGCTCTTCTAGAGCAGAAAGGCACAAACATGTTAAGAAGAAAAATATCCTCAAATGCTCCTTGCAGAGGCGTTCTAGGTAGAATTTGAACATCCAAGAATTACTTGGTCAAAGCAGAGAAGTTTAATACTTTTTCCTCTTGGTCAAAGGACCCTAAATTATTTGCTTGAAAGAACCCCTGAAATCTTGATTTTGCATCTGCCTCCCAAGCATCCAAACATCCTTTATATGCAAAAAGGACACAAGGGATGGAAGAACAGGACACACCAATTTCTCCACATGTCCATCAACAAGTAGCAAAGTGCAGTTCAGACCCCAGGACCTCCGAGACAGGCCCACGGTCAAAAGCAGCAAACATCTGGAGCCCAGATTGCTTAAGGGCCTTCTGCTGACCTAGATCCGTAACTGTGCTCGGCTGGCATCAATAACCAGCTGAAGGCAGCTAATTGCGAGGTTTCTGGAAGGAGGAGACGGAGGCTTTTCATTAAAACATGTGGTTTCCTTCCCATGTTTTTGCAGCATTAATCACAAGGAACATTAACCCCAAGCCTGCCTGCTCCAACCCCTCCCCTGCTCTATCACTGACACTGCTGCTGCTGCACAGGCGGGTTGGGATAACCCTGTGGGTGCCTGCAAGGGAAGGGATGGAGAGAAGCATCTGTTCTGGTGGCATGGGAAAGCTGGTTTGATGGGGCTCAGCATGTCTCATTGCTGGTTTCACTCCTGACCTGTGCAGTCATCTCCCTCTCGTTGATGTTACATCACAGGAAAAAGTGATCACAAAGCCACAGATACTGGCATGGGAATGAAGAGTGGCTAAATTATCTGTATCTACTTTAAACTCCTCCTTCTAAGGACAAAACCAGACATCAGACTGAAATTGTCACCTTCAGCACCTGGCTTGTGATGGCAGTGGAGCCCTTCAAGAGAAGGGGGGGTGAGAGGACACTAGGAGATGGTGACTGCCTGGTGAATGCCAGGGCTGAGTCATAACCAGCAATGCTGAGAGCATGTCCTTGGGCCAGCACTTGATGCCACACAAGATGGTTTATCAGCTGTCAAGCCCTGAACTGACAGCCAAACAGACTCCCAAAAGCAAGGGCTGTAAGCCCACAGGGAGCTCAGAGCATCGTCATCTCTCCTGAGTGTGTCACCTACTTCATTATTCCTGTGATGAACTGGTGAACTGGACGGGGTGGCTCTGGCTTTGTTTGCTTCTTTACACCTTTACAGCTCAAAAAGCACCCCTGAGCAGTGTGGAGGACACACTTCTACCCACTCCTCAGAGCTGCCTTTACAGGCAGCACAGCCACCAAGGACAGGGGCCTGAGAGCTGCAATGCTGGGACACCAGGAGCACAGCACATGTCAAAACCCCTGGGGTCCTCTCCCAAGCCTTGCAGCCAGGTCTGCCAAGAACAAGGGACCAGGAGTAAGCACCTCACCAACTCAAGGCACAAAGGTAACATCTGGAAGCAAAAAGCCGTCGTCATTTCCCACTGACTTCTCTGTCTGCTCGTCCCCCTCACCCGCCCCCAGGAGATGATGGTCCCCTGCCCCAGAGATGCCTGGCACAGCAGCACTGTGTGTTTATCCACGGCACCCAGCACCGGTGGCGAGGCTGCTTGGGCACCCACTGAGCCCTGGGGGAACTGAAGACTTCAGGGTGACTCTGGGGTTTGAATCTTTTACAGCAAGTGCGTTGCCTGGATGACACAGGAAGCCTTGGGTGGAGCAGGAACCGAGCAGGGCCGGGCATAGAGCAATGAGCTCACATCACCAAACCCTCCTCTTCCCACAGCCCTTGGGGACACAAAACACCTATAATACGGCCAGTGCCTGCTCCCCCACAGCAGAGCAGCAGAGGGACGTTGACTCTTTCCCTAGAATCCCCCTGGCATCAATTAAGATACCGCTGAAAAGCAAGAGATTATTAACTTTTGCTAATAGATTATTAAAGATGATTATCGCCAGCTGACCGAGCCTGTACCAGAATAGACAGGCTGCAGGCAGCTCCGAGCAATCATCGGCTCATTCAAGGCAGATAAAAGTTTCAGATCTGGTTTGACTATTTAAATTTCCAACAATAATCACAATTATCGCTATTCTCATTATCTGTTATATTTCTTCTATGTTCAGGAAGTCACCGTGGTTATTAAACGCAGGCTGATGATTAAATCATGTATTGAGGTGATAAGTCAAATTAGATGATTGCTAAGTTTCGGTAAGTATCTTTGAAATAACCAGTTGTTATTAGACATTCAAGAGGTGCTTCATGAAAATCTAATTGTAATTGCAACTTTCCATTTTACTTCATCTTTCCCATATGCAAACACACACACACACACACACACACACACACACACAGCTGATTCTGTACTTCAGTACATGTGAAACACAGAAGAAAGCACCCAAGGTGCGTGCTCTGGGAAAACACCTAGAGACCAGCTACTAACCACATCCATCTGCCCCCCCTGGGAAAACTAAACAGCACCTTCAGCATCCAACTGAAGCTGCAGCTCCCAGCTGCTGGAGCTGGTTTGTGCCCCCGCCACCCGGAGCAGCAGAACACCAGCTCTAGAAGGATGCTCATGATCCCTTGGCAGCTCTGATCAGGGTCTGGGAGCGAGTGAGCGTCCCTCCCACTCCAGCCTAATGCCCAACCTGACATTTAAAACAGCTTTTATTGCCATGTACTTACATTTTAATGTTTTCATGGTATTGCCTGGTGTCTGAAGGCTGGTTGTATAATGGCTGAAATAAATAAGAAAAATGAAGGCATAAATGGTACAGTCTGACATTTAGAAACTTAAGCCCATCAGAAGCGCGGTCATGTCGGTGCAGGTTCCCATCTCCCCGAGCTGTGCCAGCCCAGGCGCCCGTCCCTGCTCCCCCAGTCCCCCCCCAGCCCCGCTCCCTGGCCATACTGGAGGGTGCTGGCTCCCAGCAGCGCCGCTCGAGTCCCGGTGCATCCCAGCTCAGCCCGTGGGAGGGCAGGCAGCGCTCGAGAGAGCTGGCTCAGAACAAGCAATTTGCAACGTAATCCACATAAACACGGCCCGGCGGAGTACGTGGCTGTTATTCACCGACGGAGAAAAGCAGAGAGCTTTGGAACATATGACACGGGGGAGGCGAGGGGAAAGGGGGGCTTGGGGAGCGGGAAGAGACAGTCTGTGTGCTGCAAATTGTTATGTCTACGCAGCAAAATCCTGCCTGAGCTCGCCCAGGGAACCAAGCACAAGGAACTGCAGGCAGGACGACTCTTCACCCCTGCAGTCTCCAGTAATGCCAGGGGCAGGTTGGCCCCCGGGCACGTCGCCACCGGCCCCCAGCACTCATCCGCAGAGTGATACTCTTGTCTGTTCCTCAGAAGCAGCACCGGGCTCCAGCAGGACAAGTGTTTTGCCCAGGGTTGCCCCCTGGAGAGCCCAGTGACCATGGCTGTCTGCTGCACCAGATGTGAGCACCTGTTATGGAGCTGCTCTGTCTCCAGAACTCTCAGTAGGGATGTGCTGGGGCCCTCCAGGGGAAGTCAGGAGAGCTGGGTCTGTCCCTGGCCACCTCCAGCTGGTCACTGCCCTCACAAACTCTCCCTTCCTATCCACAGAGGTCATATACCCTCAGGGAACCTGCTACAATCCAGGGTCCCACTCTTGGGAAGGGAGAGGTGCCACAGACACCACACTCCATCTGACCCATAGTAATTAACAGCTGAGGCCATGCTCCAGGAGCTGCCACCAGTAGTGTCCAGGCAAGCAGGCTGAAGGGTGCAGAATTAAGCCCTTCAACACTTTTCCAACCATCTACTAAGCTGGTGTAAACATGTCCAAGACTGTGCTAGTCAAAAGCTTGCCGTGGTCCAACCACCATCAGCAACTGGGTGCCTAATGACAATAGCTCCTGTCCAACCAGTGAAACATCCCCCAAGATTTCAAACAGTTAATCCACAAACTTTCACCAGATCATCTGTCAACAACCACAATCTGTGGCCAAACAGAGGCAGGGGGACACGTGACAGCCGGGTGCTGGCTCAAGGCAGCATCCTGGCCACAGCAACACACAAACCAGCTCATCTCCCTCCTGTGGTCAGACGGCTGAGGCTACGCTCTAGGTCCACTCCATTTCATCTCAGATTAAACACAGGAAAAGAGAAAAACATCTGCTGAACATCTGCTCAACCAGGTGAGCAGCACTGGAGAGGACAGGGCTTGCAAACACAGGTGTGTCCCTTTCTCCTCCCATTTGGATAGTGTCATTCTCATCTCCTCCACAGTATTTCCCCATCACAGGTTCTTGGCACAGAAGCTTGTTTTTCCACACAGCCAGCCTGTCTCTACCACCCTGTGAAAACCAGTTAGAGCTCCACCTCTCCCCTGCCACACCCCAGGACATCCATCTGCTCAGAAAGGAGACAGGGTGATGCTCTCTCTACTCTCTGCAGCCCATTGCCACCGCATCTTGGCATCAGCAGGTTATCAGCTTTTTTTTCTCAGTGCCCTTGAGCACGTCCTTCTTGGCTGGGAAAGCTCATGCAATCCCCACGTGGTAGAGGCACGAGGAGGAGCCGAGGCAGACAGACGAGGTGGGAATGAACCCTCACGACCCAGGAGGGCCACGGGGCCGCTGGCAGCGTTCGAGCATCTGTCACCCTGCGAGGGGATGGCAGGACAGAGTCTGCCAGGAGACACTGGAAAGGAGACACCTGGTCACCCCGTGCTGGCAGAGCCAGGGCAGACAAGAGGGACAAGCAGGTCTCTCAGAAGGAAACACGTTCTCAGTGGTGTCTCTTCCCCAGGGGTATTTCTCTCACGACTCCTCACAGGTCTGCTGGTCTGGCTCCAGGCTCAGAGCTGGCTGTGCACTTCACGCTTGGAAGGCTCAGAGGAACACTGACATCTCATCACGTAGCTCAAGAGAGGCAGGTCTGCACCACGGAGAGAAGAAATCAAGCCATGGCTCTGGAGCATCACATCCACAGTCACCCTGGAAAGGCCCCACTGGTGGAATTGCTGGTGGACCTTGACCAACAACCATCTCTTGGAAGAGGACTGCAGGAACTGGAAATGATGATAAATATGTGTCTCTCTTCTCTGGGCTCTTAAAAAACCAAAGCAAAGACGTTGGCATGTGGTGAGTCACAGAGACCTTCCTCCTGGGAGAGAGCAGTGGGGTAAATGTTTGGGTTTGTGCCTGGGTTAGAAGATGCTCAAATGCACGGGAACATCACGGATACCTTAATGCCACTCAGCTCACCAAAGTCTGCTAATTCCTTTCCACACTAATCTGTGATGTGAACAGCCATGTAAATTCTTCATTAGCAAACTGAAGTGTTAACAGAGGAGCACTGGAATATATCACTTTAAAATAAATGCCCAAACATGCAGAAATATGAAACTCCAGAACCCAAAACCAAGATCCAGATGACACCAGCAATTCCAGATTTCTGTCTGCACAACAGCCTCAGCACCATAACTCAGCTCATGCAGTGAAGCAAGCCCAGGAGACAAGTTCTACCTACTCCATAGAGAACACACCCTCCCAAACTAAACAGTTAAAGAAACTTTAGTCTCAACAGGGCAGAGCCTGAGCAGCAGCTTCTGCCCCACAGAGCTGTCCATGATCTGCACAGAATTACAACTTTCTCTGTGAGTAAGCAGAAGGAAGGCTGACAGGTCAGCTGAGCTGGGTAAAGTGACATGTTCAAAACATTCAGAGTGTTTCTCCGGGGTAAGGGACATGTAATGCCTTTCTCTAGGGGATGACATTTAAGAAAAACATAATAGCAATGCAAAGCTATTACTGGAAAAACCTCAGATTTACTGAAAGCTCTTCAAAAGTGAAACAAAATGAAAGGTCTCCATTGCTTTCTGGCCACTGCAGTGCTCTGACTACACATCTCAATGACATTTCTCCCTGGGGAAGACATGGGATCACTTTTTCAATAGTTCCAGTACATTGTAGGGATGAAATGAGCAGAGTCCTGGTTTACTGAATCACAACCTGACCTAGACAAGAGCACCAGCTTCCTGGGACCCGAAATGGATCCCTGATCATGAGGATCAGCTTCCCATCAGCTTCCAACCTGATGGGAAACCCAAGATACAGACCCAGAATTTCTGGGTAAATCCCTACTTGTGCTATACTGGATCATTCTCAAACCCACTTCTTCCAGCTAACACCACAGGCAGCCTCAACAAGCTCATCAATGTGCTCAGGTGATGAGGCTTCTTTCTGTTCTCAAACACAAGCCCCTTGAAGGGGTCAGCAGGACCCAAGGTAGAGCCCCACCACAGCCCTGCTGCCTGTTAACACCAGCACAAGCCAGGGACACAGTCTCCTGCCAGCAGTACCCAAGACCTTGTACCACCCACCCTGCTCACAGACGTGGTTTGCCAGTGCTGTGGCAACCTCTAGCCTCTCTCAGCTGTGACTAACCGATTGCCACTGTCACCTCTTGTCTCACACCATCAGTGCCTGGCACGCAGACCTGTCACCGAGCCCTCGCGCATCCGCCACCTTTTGCTGCTGCAAATACAGTAACCAGAGCTCTCTGAACAGCCAAAGGCACGATGGCACCAGCCTGAGAGGACAAGTCAAGGACAAGAGGAAAGCAGCCTCAAGTTACACCACGGGAGGTTGAGGTTGAATATTTAGAAAAATTTCTTCACCAAAAGGTTGTCCAGGGCTGGCTCAGGCTGCTCAGGGCAGTCCCCATGATCCCTGGAGGGGTTTCAAAGCCGTGGAGATGTGGTGCTGAGGACCGTGAGTTAGTGGTGCCCTGGCAGTGCTGCAGAACAGTTGGACTTGATCTGAAAGGTCTCTTCCAAGTGAAATGATTCCACGGTGGGATGACAGCCACCACCACTCCTTGCAGAGGTTTTGTGTAGGATTAACATTGGGCTGCCCCAACCTCCCTGCAAGAGACCTCTGGGTCACAGCAGCTCTGGGGCTGGCACACATCACACATGACATGGCAGGGCAGGTGTTCACCCTGGGCAGAGCATGCAAAGCTGCTCTCCTTCCTGGAGATGCTTCCTTTCCAAGTCAGAATGAGATCTAACTATTCATCTAGTCTCTCGGAGGCCATTGGCAGGTCCTGGGTGCTGTTTTGCCCTGCACACTGTGGGGGCTGGGCCACAGGAAACCTCTCTGGGCAGACAGATGAGCCAGTGTGCGAGATGCATGCAGAGCCCAGGCGGGGTTTCACAGTGTTTTCTCAGCAGAGGATTCCCCCGCCCTCTGAGGAATAAGGCAGAGCCACGGGGAATTGTCTGCACTGCTACAGCTCCTCTGTGCAGTGTCAGCACCCAAGGGGAAAACATCAACAAATTAAAAAAAAGAAGAAAAAAAAAAAAAAAAAAAAAAAAGGATAAAAACCAAAAAGAAAGGGTGGGGGAAGAAGGAAATGCAGCATCTTTGGATGAGGGAGCACCAAGCCCAGGCATCGACAATCTTCAGAGCAGAAAGAGAGCAAAGGGTTTGACCTTGGTGACTCAAAGGAAAAATAATGAACATTGCCTCCCCAAACAAGGAAGTGGGGTTCTGACACGTAGCAGTGAGCACTAATCCCTTGTGACCTCTCCCTTGTGCACCCGGGCAAGATACCAATTTAGTGCCACCTCCACAAGGCAACTCCGAATTACAGCTGCCAAGGACTGGGAGCTGCCTGGAACCATCCCACAGGAACAGCTCCCTCCCCTGCACCCCACAGCTGGTGTAAAGCAAGAAACACTCCATCAGCCCACATCTGTCCTCCCCTCCAGTCCTCCCCCCAGCACCTCTGCACAGGCCCCCTTTTTCCAGCACCCTTCTCCAGGACTCGGTCACCCCTCCAGCAGTCAATCGCTTGACTTAAACTGGATTTTGCTGGATGAAGTGGCAGCCCCAACTGACAGCTTATTGTAAGTTGTTTTTCTCAGCTTTCTTGTGCACAAGGGAGCCAGAAATAGGATGTGTGCAAGCCCCAATACCTGCAGGTCATTACAGCTGTGACCAGGCTGTTCTTACAGAGCACCCTCCAGCACCCTCCTCTGTTTGCAGTTGCTGTCCCAGCACCCATCCCTCCCACGAAGCACCACAAGGCTGGTGCCGTGGCTGACATCAGGAGATGAAGCAAAGGCAGCCTGTGCCAGAGCCCCTTCCACCACCCAACTCCAGTGCAGGAAGGAGCCTCAGGGGGAAGGCTCTCTGTGTGTGTCTGCCTGGGTTTCACTACTCATCTCAGCCCCTTCACTTCCTGCCTTGGTGCGGTGCCAGCAGGAGGTCCAGGCCAGCAACGCTTCCTCCTGACAGCTCAGACACCCACACTGGGTGCTGTGCTCCCCATATGGGACCCATCCAAACCTGGCCCAGCTCCCATGCCCCACAGCCAGAGGTAACACTCACCAGCTCCACCTGAGGACCCAGTCCTTCCAGGATCCGGTGGGCAGCCTCCGCCTTCTTCTGCAGGGAGGAAAGGGGAGAGGGATTAAAATGGTTATTTGTGCCATTGGTTCCAGTCTCAGCCCTCTGCTCCAGTTCTCCCCCAGGCTAAAGTCCCTTCCAAAACCTCTGCAGAGCCACCACAAATCCCACCCTCGCCTGAAAGTCGGTGGAAAGGTTTGGCTCAGACTCTGGACCCACATGGTATCTCCAGTGCCAGAGCCCTTCACCCGTGTCCCTGTGGGTAATCCAGAAGATCCTGGCTCTGCCCAGGATGTGACCTGACACTCTAACACCCCTCTGGGTGCCAGGTGGAGGGATCAGCACCCATTACCTCCACGGTACGAGGAGCAGGGCGGGTGAGTTGGCACACCCCCGGAGATGCCCTTTCTAAGATTCATCGCTTTGCGAGCATGTGATCATTAGATTTGAGCTGCCCTTGGCTCCTTCTATTGCTCTCACTTCCCTCCCCTCCCTGCCACAGAGAAGCCCTCGTCTGCCCCCTCCTGCCCCTGGCTGAGCTACTTAGCGCTTATTAGAGGAAAAAAAAAGCCACTCAGGAACATGTGTCAGGGGCTGTGAGGTGGTTGCTAATTAAACAGGGCTAAAAAATAAATAAATAAGAAAGACATGGGTTGGCTGCAGTAAGAGTCTAAATAAAAGATGACATTTCCAGTAAACAGCACTTCCTTGCCAAGCCAGGCTTTGCTTTTCAGTGGGGGTTACCAACAGCCTGATAAATCCAGAGTGCTGCACACTGCTGCAGGGCCACGGGGCTGAGCTGATAACACCAAGTATCTGAAGGCAAGCGGGGCAAGGAGATGGATTTTTCAGAGGCGTTTGTTCAATAAAACAGGTAGTTTTAGCTCTTGTGTGTGAGGGGGGAGATCCACAGCTGCCTAAAATAGGGGTGAAGAAGCAGTGGGCAGGAGCTGAGCTTCCCTAGGATTTAAACACAGTAGGGGAGCAGGAAGGAGATTAAACCCTTTTTTTGAAGCATGTGCATTATTTCAACCCAGTAAGCACTAAACCCCACTGTGGCTGCAGGATGGGATCTGGAGCCCAGCGTTGGGAAGCTGGGAGGGTTGGGCTCTGGGCTGCCCAGCAGGGCTTTGGCAGACCCTGGGTGAGATCCCCCTGGGGCAGGGAAGGATTTCAGCTCCAGGGGTCTGGCTGCAGCAGGCACCTCACCTCCCTGCCAGTTCATGGCATGATGAGGTTCCCAGGGTCTCAGGGCAGGGGAAGTCTCACCAAAAGCTAGCCTGCCACCCTGTCACCTCACCCCATGTCCTCCCTCCAAAAGCTTCCTCTACCCTCTACCTACTACTAGGTGTGTGAACTCCTCACCAGGGCCTTGCACACCCACGTGCCGGCTGAGGGACCTGCCAGGGCACACTCTGGCAGCACTGGCCCCAGGAACAGCCACCTGAGTCACCCTGCCCACAGCCCACGTCCGGGCACCAGCCCCCAAGCCTGCACCAGGTGCCTCCCCACAGCAGGGCAGCCAGGACGTGGCTCCAGCTCTTCTCTTTACTGCATGGTCAGAAGGATAGGAAGATTGACCTTTTCTTCCTTTCACTTTGGAAGTGACTTCAAGGATGCCAGGAGATGGAGCACCGAGGGGTGCATGCTCAGGCAATGCCATCACATGCATGGCATGGCAGCCCTGCTGTGAACGAGCCCCTGCCTGCTCCTGTGCAGCAGACCCCAAGATCCACAGATGGCACCATCGCTGCCTGTACCTCACAGGCAAGGACACACACACACACACCGGGAAGAGGAGCAGTTTGTGATGCTGTGGCAGAGCCTGAAGCACAGCTGGAGCCCATCCCAGTGTGCTGCTCAGCACCTCCGGCCTCTCCTGAGCCCCTGCTTTGTCCCAGGACCACCACAGGCAAGGAGGTGACCTCAGTGCCTGGCTCCATCCACAGCCCCTGGGGACGTGCAGCTGGGGCAGCCCCCAGCAGCTTGCTCCTGCATTACCTTCTGTCCCATGCCAGCCCAGTGATGAGAGACTCATGGGGACCACAGGGAGATCACAATCACCCTGGTGACAGACATGGATCTTTGGAGAGCAAGTGCATCCCATAACAAAGTCTGTGAGATGCTGGGAAACAGCTGCCACAGAGGGTGCTCCAGGGAAAGCAGCCACATGTTTACACATGGCAATTACACTTCTGCACTGCAAACAACTTTTCCCAGCTCTTCTCCCACGCCAGACTGCTGCTGACATAGGGGTGCCACATGCTGCTCAGTGAGGACACAGATTGTCACCCTGAATCCTCACGTTCTCATCGGTGTCCAGCAAACCATCCCATTACCAGCTCAGGAGGTGACAGCTGGAGGGAACAACACAGCCAGCAAACCTCAATGGAAACCCAACTTTCTGTCAAGATACCACGTTAAGTGTCCTATGTGGTTACTTGACACGTAAGGGAAAAAAGGGACCGTCCCCACCTGACCCATGGGGGAAGCAAAGCAATCCCCAGCACCAGGATCTATCTGCAAACCACAGCACTCGCAAAACTTCAGATCAAAGAGTGTCACACGTGGCCTGAATGATAACAGACTTGTATCCACCCAGAGCATAAAATACATCACCTGCTACAGCACGTGTGCCTCTCCCACATGAGATCCCTGCCCTGAAAGGAGATTTCCCACCAGGCTCATGAAGACAGACTGCCCCAGCTAATGCAGCACCCAGCTCTACCAGCCTCAAAGATGTTCCAGCTGATGCTGGGGAATCAAACACCAGCAAATGTAGCCAAGGTGAGAAATGCAAGAGCTGTACAGCCTGGCCCAGCTCCCCCTGAAGCATTAGCACCTGACCCCACTAACAAGCTACATCTTCCCCAAGGACTTGCCCCTTGGAAATTTTCATCACATGATGGAAAACTTCAGCCACAGCTTAATATTTTGGTCTCTATAGCTATAAATATGTTGGCCTGGGAGAACATCAGCACCATGGCATTCAGAATGGTTTGGGCTGGAAGGGACCTTAAAGATCATCTCATTCCAACCACCTGCCATGGGCAGAGACACCTCCTACTAGATCAAGGCTCAATGCCTCATCAAGCTTAAAAGGTCTTCAACAATTTAATAAGACTTAAACAAATCTTAACAAGTTTATATAATTCAAACTAAAGGGTAAGATTTTCAGGGGGGGCTTATTAAAAGTGCTACAAAACACTCTGGATCTGCTGCCAACAGGGGTGACTTGGCTGACTGCTCTCCTGCCTGCCACTGTTTGCTGGTGAGTGGGAAGCAGCAGCTTACCCCAGATTATTGTGATGCATCCCTGTGACAAAAATCAGCAAAGCAATTAATTGCAAGCTGCATGACTGTGGCTAAAAGACTGCAGCCCCAGCACATGGCAGGTGGCCCCACCAAAAGCCCAACCTCCTGGGCACCAGAGCTGGTGGAAGATGCCCCGGCAGTGGCAATGGCACAGCGAGGAACCCGCTGCTGCTGCAGACCTGGGTGTGCAATGCGATTAACTTCGAGCAAAAGCTGAGTGTGTTCAGCTGCTGCATTTGCCATGTTTAGACAACTTAATGAGACAACCCAGAGGCAAATCACCATAGGCAGAACATGTGGCGAATCAAGAAGAATGACATAATTTGTCTTGCATTAACCGACTGTAATATACACGTCTCCAGAACGAAAGATCAGGAGGGGAAGCTATTCCGAGCACGTCATATCTTTGTACGTACACAAAGAAATGCCTCTATCTTGAAAGCTGCCCAATTAACACTTGACACCCACTGTAATTGCTGATGCTCCTTGCTGCATTTATCAGATCATAGCAGACCGGTAATGAGCTGTCTGAAAGGCCATGCAGACCGAGGTGAGAGCTGGCAGCACAAGTGGGAGGGACATGTTACACCCAGCAGAAGGTTCCCACCACACTGGGGCTCATCCTGAAAAGCAGACAGTCACATGGGGAAACAAGCTCCTGCCTGGGGACCCAGATGGCCAGAAGCCTGGCTGGGGAATTGAGGCAAATCTCAAACGGGTCAGGGCACGCCCAGCTCCCACAGCAGCTGCAGGACCTTTGCTGAAGACCATCAGCAGCCCTATTAAGTCCTTTCCCTCCCACAAGCACAGCCACCTAGGACTCGGTATCAATACTGATTTCATTGGGTTTATGTTTAGTGAATGATTCTGGCAGCAGGAAACCAGAGGGTTCATCCTACACCTGCTGAATAACACCACCCATGCCTACAATCGCCATTATTTAACAGAAGGAAATGTATCTGGAAGCAAAACTATCTAAGCCATTAATTCTGGTGAGAAGCGTGGAGATTCCCATCCATTTTATAGTGCCTCTGCAGCTCCCCAGCAAGCAGCTAATGACCCCTTTTCCTGACTGGGTACAAAGTCCTGAAATATTGAGACAGCACTAGGAGCAGCAATGTTCATGGGGAGACTGAAGCCCTGGGACTGAATTTTGCTCCCATTTACATCAGAGTCACTTTACTCTGGTAGAGCAGCTCTGGGTTTCTCATCAGAACAGGCACAAGTGAACCACAGATGCTTCTAAGGGCAGAGGCTACTCCTCTGGAGTGTGTCTAAGCATGACTCAGTGAAGAGGTGATGCCCACCACATACCAGTCCTCCATGTGCATCTTTGGAGAGATTAAGGTGTCTGAGCTGCAAACACTGATCAGTGTCACTGCAGGGCCCATGAGTGCAAAAGAGAACCTGCAGATGTGGCAGGCAGCAGCATTGCCTCCCACAAAACTACTCCCCATCTCCCCATGGGTAGGGGCATGGGCAAGCAGACCACATCTGGAGAGGTCACACTCTTACCCCATCTCAGGCTCCTCCAACAGGCCTGGAGCTAAAGATGTCTTCACCAACAAGAACCTCCCTGTAGACTATGAAAAAAAATAATCTCCATTTTCACTTAAAAAAAATAATCATTTGGCTTTCAAAGCAAATTCCAGCCCCTTGTTTTTCCTTTGAAGAAACTTAAAATAGGCTTGGGAGGGGGAAGGGGCAGGAGAGCAAACTCCTGGCCATGGGAGCTACCGCAGGGCTGACGAGCCAACCTCTCGAGGCAATGGAGCATCCGAAACCAGAGGAGGGAAGAGCCTGGGATTTTGCGTGGGCTCTTCTTAAAGCAAAGTTTAAAAATGGAAGAGAAGGAAACACAAGAGTTATTTTGAGAAAGCGGATCTGAAATTAGGAGGCGGCATTTTCTTGGACTGCCTCCAGCCCATGGCTCCATGCAGCACAAAGCTGCTGCAGCTGAACCGTGCTCCCGGGGTTATTTATAGCAGCCCGTAGGCAGCACTGCTGGGGAGGGGAAGGGTTTCTATTTGGGACCAGGCGTGTCCTGCATGGAGATAAGCAAAGCCCTTTGAGAGGCAGGAGAGCTGAGCGCAGGGCGGCGCTGGGAAAAATTCCTGTCCCGGCAGCACCATGTCCCGGGGCAGGCGGAGTGCAGGAGCAGCATGGCAAAGAGCCAAGCTGGAGCTGGACTTTGTTTAAAACAAAATTCAGGAAAGAAGTGTGGCTGAAGTCAGTAGAGATCATGGAAACCCTCAGGCGAGACATCTTTCTACCTGAAGCAGAAAGCAAACAGTCTGGGGGGATTGAAAGGTACTATCTCTGGCCAAGATCTGCCAGAAACTCACCACAACCTGGCACTGCTGGTTTCATGGGGAAAAGTTTTCATTCCTATGATCACAGCTACTAATTTATTTTCTTTCCCCTTTAAACCTCAGCGTCCTCTTTCTGAGAGCCAAACCACGCCAGCAATTTGCTGCACTCCCAACCAAGCAGGTGGGATGAGCCCCAGGTCTGTGGGAAAGGAAAGCAATGCTCTTCCCTTCACAACTCCCACAGCCAGCAGGGATGGCCACACAATCCTGGGATCCCAAGGATCTGCGCCCTCCTCCAGGCTCTCCTTGACCCCAAATGCCCCTGAGCATCAGGGGACGTTGAGCCTCAGTGAGACATGACAAGCTCCTCTCACCTGGTCCAGGGGCTGATGCTCCCCAGGGTGCCCTGCATGTTGCCCACTTCCCTGGACGAGGCTGGAGCCATCTCCCCACTGCAGTGATGAAGTAGCCCCAGCACCAAGGCTCGGGTCAGCAGGTTTATCCAGCAGGATTTACAGGTGACAATCACAATTAGTAAGTAAACAGGTCATCTTGGAGCCGTGTGTTCACACCAGCCCCCCTCTCTCCTGTGCTGAGCATTACAAGATGACTCATTTCAGTCGCTCGCTGGCCTCTGGCTTTGGCCAGTCACTGCCAGACAGTTTCTGTGGTCAGCTCACTCGTACTCCATCCACAGCCAACCCCCTGTCAGAGCTGGGTTTCCACTTGCAGACTGACTGAGCATCTCGCTCTGTTGCCTGCAAGGTCACAGAGATGGTCAAAGGCATATTATGTTTAAAGCAAGATGCTAATGAGGTTTTGCCACTGCAGACCATCGTTGAACATTTTGCCATTGCAAAGGTGCCAAAAACATTGCTGGCTTTTAGAAGTCAAGAGTCTCAGCACTGGAGCAGTTACAGGAAAGCTCTGGTCGCCCAGCCTGAGCCATGCTACACAGTCTGCAGTCTCCCCTCTGGCAAATTTGGGTTCTCTGCATGTCTCATCTTTATTTCCAGGACCCAAAAACGCAGGACATGGTGTTATCTGGTCTGGGTTAGTCACAGACAAAGCTTCTAACTTAATGCACCTACTGGAACTCCAGATACTGAAGTATACACTGAATGTATACATCAGGACCATTAAAAAAAAAAAACCACCACCAAAATAATCCTTAAAATCCAGGGAAAAAAATATATGAATCCTCAATGACTCCAGGCTAAATGTTTCCGTTTTACCTTCCTGGAACTCAAGCTTTCATGCAGAAGTGTTAATAGCATCTAACATCAGACCTTGCCAGTTTTCCTCCAAACCACTCAAAAGTGCCAGATGAGGCAACCCCAAAATAAAAGTTACTGGAAACAAAAGCAAAACAAACACTGCCCTTTCAGCAGCCAAATACAAAATGCCCCCACACAAACCCCTGCAGATTTCACAGTTGAAAACGGTTTCACTGATAAGATTTTATTTACTGCACCAGCTCCGGCCTGATTCTTCCCTTTCTAATGTAAATTGGGAGTTCATAGAAAATCAGAGTTATACAGACATAAAATCCCCGTGGGATCTGAGTCACACTTGGTGCCTTTGAGTAGTTAACGTCGAGATTATGCTTTGCAATGCTAAAAGTGTGCGTTTATTTATTCTCTTATTTATGGATGGGGCATTAATGCTTTATGAAGGTATGTGAGGAGGGTAAACTGATAGCCGGGAACACACTCTGTGGAGACACAACAGCAGCAAGGGGTGGAAAAAGTTCTAAACAATCCTTTGAATTCCAATTTTACAGCATAATGCTGAATTTATAGATAGATAGCTGTGCCCTTTTGAAGGAACAAGCACTGAGACAGAAAACGAATTAAAATTTAATCTTATTGATTTCCACCAACTCAATCCCAAGAGTGAGACAGACGCTGCTGCTGCTGCCAGCACCGCATCAAACGGGGTTTTTCGGAGGGCTGACAGGGGAGTGAGGAGGGGCTGGCATGGCCACAAGCTGTCAGCACCCGTGGCACGCAGGGGCGATGGGGTGGGGGGACGCTGGTCCCAGCCCTCTCCGCGGTGGGTCGCAGCACGCGGCGTCCCCGGCACGGCAGAGAGCGAAGTCACGTCGTGTCCTGACGCGACCTCTCCCTCTCCGATAAATGAGCTCAGTGTTTCAGAGGAAAGCTGACGCGCGCTTGTTTGCAGGGACAGGTCTGACACGAGGACAGAGGCTGCTTTTTATCTGCTGGTCTCTGAGCAGGAATCGTGCCTGGCTCTGATGCAGGGCAGGTCTGCAGAGAGCCTTCAAACCCCTGATCGGCTTGCAGAGACCTGGAGATGGGCACACGAAGGCTCCAAGACGTCGAGAAGGTCAAAGAGAAGGCATGAGCAAATCTATGTGGGCATGAGAAAAGCAGCAGAAGACTTGGAGGAGAATTCACCCAGCCAGGTCAAGGTGGGCTGCTGGCATGGCCAAGGCTGCCACTGTGCAGCTTCACAGAATTCCAGAATGGGCTGGAAGGGACCTTATAGATCATTTAGTACCACCTCCCTGCCATAGGGCAGGGACACTACCCACCTCTCCTCCCCATCCTGAGCAAGGGACCTGGAAATTTCCATTTAAAGCACAAAAACATCTTCATGCCCAGGTAAGCTCCATCAACTTCAAGGGAAGACAGATGCAAGGAAGTCCACGAACAGCCCAGTGGAATAAAGCCACAGCTAAAAATACACACAGATGCTCTGCCCTGGTTACAGGGATTTGAGGTGGAAGGCAGCTAAATTCTACACAAGAACACATCCCAGAGGGGCAAACTAAAGCTTGCAAGGAGGCTGTGCCTCACAGCTATCACCAGAGGTGCCAGACACAGCAGGGATCAGCTTCCCCCCTGCAGGGAGACAATAAAGGTCACTCACAGGGTTTCATTTCAGAGATCCCCAATGCCAGCACTGCTGTCAGCCTTTAGCAGCAACAGAGACACCCACCACGGGTAGCTCTGCAACACCCTGCCAGCTTCCAGCTCCTGGAAAGGGAGTGATGGGGACTGGCAGAAGTTCCTCATCCCTTGCCCTGCAGCCAGAACAGTCCCCTAAGCTCCCCACTGCACCTTCTGAGTGATCTCAGCACTATCACTGTTTTCAAACATCCTTCTGAAAGGACTGAAAGCACTTTTGAAAATAGGACTCAGATGCTTCTGAAAATGCTACCCACTGTTTATTCTCAGTTTAGTCTACGGATAGTGCCCAAAATGTTCACTTCCATTCTCATACATCCTTTCAAAACCGGTACAGTTTGCACTCACGGTTGAAATCTTGGCTGGGATCTGGGCTTGTGTGTTTTCCTGCAGTACACTGCAAACATTTCCCAAAAGGTACTTTTATGGGTGCAACTTCACAGCTCATCTTTGGAGACAAGATAAAGCAGCTCCAGTCAGCACATACCCAGGTCAGGAGGCACCTGGAACTTACATAATCAACTGCCTCTCTACATTCCAAGTCACCTAAAACTTTCCCAAATGCAACCATAGCCCCACAGTGCAGAATTTCACTGTGGTCAAGAGCAGCTTCTCTCCATTCTTCCCCAACAGGATCCGTAGTCAACTTTTGTTGGTTTTGTTTTGGTTTGGGTTTTTTTCCTGGAAATCAATTCCTTGTCCAGCAGACTGTAGCAAGAAGGGATTACAGGTCACGTTTTCCACAATTATCCTCTCCGACGACGAGGAACTTTTCAAATTGTATGTGTTAAGTAGGTCACAGAGGGGAAAAGCAGCGTGAGGGGCAGCTAGCAGCAGCGAACCTGAATTTTGAGCAAATGGGATACGGGCCAGCGCCGACCTGCACCCTCACCCGTACCCAGCGCAGCGGTGAGAAAAAGATACAGATTTCCCTGATGAACCATAAGCTAAAATTAGCAACCATTCACCCCTGCAAAGCCACAGCTATCGCCAAAAGGAAAATAGGTCACAGAACGGCTGGCTAACTTGATTTTCCGGCGTTTCTAGCTGCTCTGTCCTCACATAACCTCGTCTCTCCCATGGACGGCGTTCGGCGTCTCCTTTGTTCGGGGTACAAGCACCCGCAGTGTGCGGCTCCGGCGCAGCCTGGCAGGGGCGGTGGGAACGGGCCCGGCAGCACCCGCGTGCTGGGCGAAGCACAGACCCATGGTTCATGGAAAAAGCAAAGCTGAGCCAGGAGAGAACCCCTCCACAAAGCACACCCGCCGCCCACCTGCTCTGGGACCCGCACAAGCGCTGGCTTTCCACCCCTTCCCACAGGGCTGCTCTTTAAAGAGCGCACTGGGCTTTGCCAGCTCTTCTGGGGTGCTGCTCTCTCGCCTCCTCCTGAAGATCCTTTGGCTCTGCATTTCTTTCATGCCCTGCAGCGAGTGGCATGATGGGAGCCAGTCAGGTTTCCCCTCCCTCAGCACCAGGCTGGAGCCCTGGCTCGGCCATTCCAGCCGCTTTTCCTGCGAGTGGATCTGGAGGCATCCAACTGCTGCTCTTCTGAAGCACAGAAAATCTGGCTCAGTAACCTTCCCCCCTCTGGATCTATCCATCTCTATCTGGCTGGAGGCTCTTTGCTCCTACCACCTCACCTTGCAATTAGGTGTTAAGCTGCAGCAAAGCTGCAGATCAGCCCAAGCCTGTCTGGGGCTCTCCCCACATCTGCTGGGTATTCCCAGAAGTTCTGCTGCCATCAAACCCACCCAAAGCAACCTGGCATCTGATCACCAGCCACTCTTCTCCACCCACAATCCTAACTGATGCTGCTCCCACACTCTTTCCTCTTCCAGTTTTTTTCCTCCTGGCCCCAAGGGGAAGAGCAGTCATCATTAAAAGGCATCCCAAATGTGCCCCATGAAGCTGAGGCTGAAAGCTGAGCCCAAGGATGTCCCTAAGAGGGACAATTGCATCCTGAATCCCACCTGTTACTGGAAACACACCACGGACAATGCTGTGGGCAAGGCTCAGCACACCACTCCCCTGTCAGCCCACAGCTCATCACCTCCCTGCTATGGTACCAAGAAGGGTCCTCCCACCACACAGCCTTGGCCAACAGAACCACCCAGCAAGGCTCCGTCAACCTTCCACTGCCCAGAAATAGATAGTATCTTCTTCAAAGAAGGAACTTCCCTCCTGCCTGCTACAGTTTCTGCTAAGCAAAGGGGAAGGGATGTTTGGTTTGAGTCCCCTGCCCACACGTACTTGCTTACATGCTGCTCACAAGAGGACTTTACAAGAGGGGAAGAAGAATCATTGCCTACCCATAGTGGGGATCACACAGTCACAAACATGGAGCCAGATTTGAAATGACATAGACATTTGGTGTCAGATGTGACCTCCCTGGCTTAGCACCCAGCTGGAACAAGAGCACCCTACAGAGAGGGTTAACAGCAACCACTCCTGGTAGCAGCCTGGCTTCCAGGATCAGTGTAACTCAGAACAGCCTTGGGCACGCTGAAGACGAGATGCCACCAGCTCTGCGTGCTGTACACGGCAGCATCCCAAGGGGCTGCCCTGAGCTGTGCCAGAGGCTCTGAGAGCAGATCGTGTCTGCTGCAGTGGAGGTGAAGGAAGACTTGGGGAGACAAGAGAGAAAGGGTGGCCCTGGCTGGCGCAAGCAGAGACACCTCAGCTCTGAGCCATGTCCAGCTAATGGGAACTTGCACGATGCAAGCTGTTGGAGATGCAGTGGCTGAAGATCACCTCTCCTTCCTGCACCATCACCCATTTCTTCCCCTCATAACATGGTCCAAGCACACAAGAGAGACGAAGAAGGATGGGGCTCAAGGAAATAGGACCAAAATGTTTGACCTCCTCTTTTTTAACCTAACCCCTTCCACAGGAGGCACAAGCCATCTAGCTAAGGCCTCTGGAGAAGACATTTGGTGGTGCCACGGGGAGAAGGGCTTTGAGGAACACTCAGTACCTGCCCCCAAAACCCAGTGTCTGTAAAACCCTCACCAGCCGGCGCTTGCTAACGCTTCAAATGCATCGACCTCGGTCCTCACCCACCCGCACAACAGACTGTGCCAGTGTTGGGTTTCCTATTGCTCTGGGAGAGAAGCAGATGGGAAAAGGAAAACCAGGAAAATTGCACTGCCTGGGAGCGCATAGTATGTGATTTATGGGTTTTTTTAATTCTTTTTAGGAGTCGGGCACCTGGATTTCTGCAGCTCCCAGTGAAATCGGAGGCCTCGCAATTCAAAATAATTAGTGACTGGTAGTTTTCCTTTTATGCAAAATCATCCTTTTTATCCAACACCTAAATGAAAATGAATATGCTTGATTATCTACCAAAGGGCCCAATTTCCCAGCATCGCTCCGAAGCACACAGCAAAATTTGTGTCTCCTCAGGCTGCTATTCCAGGCAAGGGCTGAGTGCAACAGATGAGTGGTCAAGGCAGAGCTCCAAAGCCAGGGAAACCAGCCTGACCTTTGTTAACGTTATTTACAGTGGCAAATATCCACAAATCCAGCCATGGCTGCATCCATGCCCTTTCTCCCCCTGCCTGAGATGCTCAGGGGCAGCCAGGAGAGCTCCTAGCTGGCCTGCCAGTATTGAAGCATCATCAATGTCCCACTCCATACCAAAGCCCATACTCTAAGGCAGCTTTCAACCAGGTTCACTCCCAGGGAGAGGATGGCACAAGCTATTTAACAGACAGAGCTCTGAAGCATGTCCTGAATGCTTCAAATCTAAGGCTGATGGCAGGAAACACCACCCACCCCCCCAGCAGGTTCTTCAGAAGACATTTGTGCTCAATCCACACACGGCACAACAAGCTCCTCACAGCAGGGCTCTGCCTATCCACCTCCACAGCCTCCGCCCCAGAGGTCTTGCCCAGAGGAATCCCCCACCTACCCCTTACCAACCTCCCTGTCCCTGGCCGGGGTGCCACGGCAGGATCGCACGTTTGTACTTCCATCGTTTCCAGACTCACCCTGTTCTCGTCGTAGATGATCTGCACCAAGCTGCGATGTTTGGACTCGATAGGAGGCGGGGAGATGGGTTTTTCAGGCTCTGGTGGTTTGGCTGCTTCTTCCTCCAACTGTTGCTGTGGAAGGAGAGAGAAGGGGGAGGAGGAGGATGAGTCACAGCAAGAAACACAGCCGGCCCCATCCACCCGAGACTCTCTGCGGTGCCGCGGCCGAGGCAGAAGCCGCCATGGCAGAGGGTTTCCTGCGAGCCACGGCCAGGCTCAGGCCGCAGAGGGACGGGGAGAGGGAGGAGAGCCGTGTTAACATTCCCTGCCACGCAAGCGCAGCGCTGCCCTGCCCCAGGCACTCGGCCCGTGCTCGTGGGTCAGGGCTTTTTAGGGCACGGAGGATGAGGACTTGCCTTGAATAAGCCTCCTGGAGAGGGCTCGAAACTAGAAATAATGATTTGACTGGAAATCCTTAAAGGAAACCACAGCTCCCAGCTGCTACCTGCTTCTGGAGCTGCCACCACGCTGCAGGGAGCGGTGGAGCTGCTCTCCACCTTCAGCTCTATCTTGTGATGCTGTGGTCGGAGGAGACGCCCCAGGATGACTCTCAATGACTCGTGAACCAGCTGCCCCTGCGCGCTGCAGCCAGATCAGCCAGTGAGCACAGCAGAGGAGGCAACACCACCACAAAAGCTGACGTCTCTGATCAGAGCCAGCCCGATGGGACACGTGGCAGCCCTCCCGGCCAAGGTGAGAAACGCACAGTGCTCAAGAGGGCAAGCAAGAGCTACAGGACTCCCTGCAGAGGACAGCATGGGGCTCAGACAGGGTACTGCAAAGATACCCTTTGGTGAACCTGCACAGAGAGCCAGAATACTCAGGTTGCCAGCAGCATGAACAAGCCACAGGGCTCCAGCTGTCCCTGCAGACACAGGGAATGCTGCTGAGGGCCACTGTCCAGTTGTCAAACACCACACACGCCTGAGAAGGTGGCTTTGAGACACATTTCTCCCCTCCCTTCACACAGGACAAGCTGTCCTGAGGAGAAACCACCAAACAGAGGCTCCAACTCGAGAAAATCCATAAGGGGCAGATGGCCAGCTCCTGGGTGTCCTGCCCCCAGAGACAACAGTGCTGAGAAGTTTGCTTTGTTGGCTCTTTGGTTCTCTTGCTGTCTTCACCACATTGTCACATCTCCACATTTCATGGTATCTAGGTTCGAGGTGCAGCAGCTGCATGCAAAAATACACTGTCTCTGTGCCCTCCAGCTCCATATAGACAACACAACCCAGGGTGTTTGCCTTCTCCCAAGCTTCGCTCCCACTCACAGCAGAAACATCCAGGAGCTCAAGAACTGCTCCATGAGCACGTCCACCACACATGCAGTAAAATGCACCACCCCCAAAGCTGCCTCAAATGGCATCTACTCCCTCAGGAGACAGAAAGCAGAAAGGAGCACATTCAAGGACAGACCTTTAGAGACCACAGGTCTTTTACCACATTCCCACCCACCCGTGAGCCACCCGGGACACAGTGGACATGAATTATAAAGGAGCAGATTTAAGAGAGCGCTTCAGAACCCCACGGCGGTCAGCGGGCGTATGGAACGTACGGCCCGTGCCTCCGGCTCTCCCCACGGGCAAAAGGCAGGAGGAGACGTCTGAGCCCTTCCAGTTCATTTGAGGAACCACTCGGCCGAAAGAAGAAACAACAGATTCTTCCAGGCTCCTCCCGAGGCCACCGGCTCCCGGCGAGGAGGGAGAGCAGACGCTGCGCACAGCAGCCCTGGGGCAGTGCACACACGGGAGAGGAAGTGGGTCTCAAAAAATGCCTGTCATCCTGTCACTGCTGGGCTCTGGATCTCCACATCTTTGCCAAAGGATCCCCCGATGGAGCAACAGGGAAATCAAGTGAGTCTCATACTTGGAAAAAAACACCTGGGACAGAACAATGAGCTTGTACCAGGGGGGAGTACAACAGAGACAGTGGTGTCTGATGGTCGGAGAAGGTGTTGAGCACTTATTACTTCTCCAGATCACCTCTGCTCCCCTTGACAACCCCTTCAACAACATTAGGAATGTAAGCTGCAGTCCAAGAAGACACTTAAGCACCCAGGTGGGTCTACTGGCTTGGCTGAGAAAACTCACACTCCTTCAGTTAAAGGTGTTTCAATGAATGAAGCAACCCCATGCTGTGAACTCCACTTGTACTCTACCTTCCCACAGGTGGACATCTTTTCCCTATGCTGCTGCTCTTCCCTGCATGGGAAGATACACAGGTCACTCCAGCCTGCTCAGGAAACAACTAACTGGGACCATCTGCATCTTGGAAGGGGAGGAACCTTCCCCATCACTGGGTAGGTCAATCCCTCCCTCCCTGCACCACTGCTGCACACAGAAGGCTCCAACTATGCATGAAACAGCCCCAAAACCCCCTTCTCTTCTCAACCATGGCTGTTTCTCAGGTGCCCCAACTCACAGCACAACACAATGAAGACAAGAGCTCTCTGGGAAGCCATGGCTGAAGCTACAGTCTGAGAAGCAATTCTGAGCATCAGCCCCAGCATGGAAGCAGCACTTCCAGGCACCTGCTCACTCTTGCTCAGTGTCCTAAGGCACCCTACCACACATCCTCACTCCTGTGTGCTCAACTCCAAAAGCTCCGAAGAGCCATCAAAAGGGATCAGTCAAATCCTCTACTTCTCCTGGGGAAAATATTTAGGTAACAAAAAAAAAAAAACACAAAAAAAAAAAACCAACACCAACATCAGAAACTTGGCTACATCGTTCTGGAAACCCACAAAAATTCTGCAAAGCAGTTGGGTGTGTTGTAAGTGATTTAAGACAAGAGGATTTGATGGTGTATCAGGAAATGAAAGTTTGCCAGTAAGTGGAGGCTCATTAAAAGCAGCTCGTTAAAAGAAAAAAAAAAACAACAAACCAACAAAAAACAACCAACCAAATCTAATTATAGCTGAAATACAGTAGAGAATTAAACTCTACTGTCTGTGGCATAACACTGCATGGTTCTTAAAGGGCCAAGTCTAGAGGTAAAAGGATGCGGGCAGGGTCTGCAGGCAGCACACCTGACTGCAGCAGGTTCAGCCCGTGACAGCTACCCCAGGGAGCTATGGGAAATGGCAAAGCAAAATAGGTCAGGGTTCCCAGACACGGACAAAATGGATTTCTTAAAGGTCTGCCACAAAAGCGAGGCTGGGACTGTGACCTTTACAGGGAAAGAAGCAGGATGAGAGATGAGTCTTGACGGCTCCACACTCTCTCCCTCCCCACTCCAGCAGCAGCTGCCCAAAAGCCCCTTCCTCTTTCCAAACAAAAGGCAGCACAGTGATGCTGGAGGGATGCAAGATGTCATCATTAGCCACAGCCATGGCTCCTACAGCATCCATAGACCAACCCATTTCCCAGTGGACTAGGTGTCCTCTCCAGAGTCCTTTTGGTTAGATCACATGCTGTGGAGGGGACACTGGAGCTCACAACACCAGCAGGAACCTGAGTGACATTTCAGGAAGACTTATCCCCCTAGGTACCAGCTCCTGCACTGAAGGGACCTGCCTGATGAAGCCAAGGTCGTTACACACACACTCAGCAGCCACACTGCCTGAAGTCAGCCACAGATGATCTGGGCACTAGGATGCTTCACCTGCCCAGGGGAGGGGAGAGGAGAGGGCTGCCAGCCATGGGACATCTCCAAACACCACTTCCAAAGAGCTGCGAGGAAACTGGGCCAGGAAAGAGATAGAAGGAGAAACCCTGGAGCTCTTCCACTCAGCCAGCTCTACCTCCATCACCAGGTGGGAGTGTTGTACTCCCGGAGAGCCCTTCGCCAAGCTCGGTGCCCGAGGAGGCTCAGGCACCACTGCAGGGAACAGCCCAGCAGTTTATTTCTCCTTCAGATCCTGGTGCCTCTGCCAGGAATAAATGCATAAGGATTATCTTTCCCTGTCAGGAAGAGGAGGAGAGAGGACTCGGGGAGAGATTTAAGCGCATATGGCGCATGAATGAGCGGGGGATGGCCGAGGGAGGTGGCCTCCTGCCAGAGGTGCACAGGGAAGGCTCCTGAGCCTGCTGAAGACATTTGCTTCTTGCGAAGTCCAGGCAGAGCCTTCCTTGCCTTTCCTGGCACAACCACAGAGAGATGGTGGATTGGGATTGTTTGGGAATTATTTTTTTTTTTGCACAGCCTTTCCATACAAATGTATTTAATTACCCTGAGAAGGCCTCCCAAAGGCAGAGGGGAAAAGCACTGGGATATTCTGGCCGCATAACTGGGATATTCTTCCACTGCTCCACTGCCCGGCTCTGCAGGAGCAGGATCTGCTCCAGGCTGAGTGCTCTCCCTCACTCGTCCCTCTCCTGCACTGACAGCTCAGCTGCACAGATGGACAAAGCATCCCGGAGCATCCCAGACAGGAACCCCTGCTCAGAAAATGCTTCCGCCCAGATGTGCCAGCTCTGCTGGAGCACGAGGCTGCGGAAGGATCCTGTGTCGAGGGGTGGGATTTGCTACCCAAATGGCTCTGTCACCATGTGCCAGAAGAAATAAAATGGGCGAGGGGCGAGGGGCTTTTACTTCCAACTTTCACCTTCTCCACTCAGCACAGCATTTTTGTGGGGAGGAAGAATCATAAAATGTGTTCAGAAGGAAGAAATAAAACAACCAAGCAGCCGACAATAAAATCCCCATTTCCTTACGGAAGGACAGCTTGATTTTAACAGCAAGGAGCATATGCTGCTCCCAACAGCTCCTCAGCATCTCTGAAGACAGTCAGGAGGTGGATCAGCAGAGCTGTCAGTCCTCCTGGCTGCCGTGAGTGGGACCTGCACCTCCCTGCCAGGCACCCAGCCCACACTGGAAGCCCTTCTCCAGAGTGGGAAACTACCACAGTTTGTAACTCCTTCCTCAACCAGGAATTAAAAACATGGACCAGTGGCCAGACTGCCAGGTGAGAGAGGACACTAACCTCTTCCTAGGAGGGAGAGGGAAAGGGTTGGCTTCACCCAGCTCCCACCAACCCAGCAAGAGGAACCTCTGAGGTTTCCATTGCTGCCAATGTTCCTTTGGACCCTGTGAGCTGGTGCAGAGGGCAGCTTCCTCACATCCCCAGCACAGCTCCTTCTGCCCACTCTCAGCTCCTTCCTAAACACAGATGAAAAGCATCACAAAAAAAAAGATCCTTCACATTAAACCATGTTTGAAAACAAACCCAAAATATCCTGGTTCATCCTGCAGGAAACAAAAGATAGTGTGTGGTGTGGGAAAATACAGGAGAGATGAGAAGCTAGGTCATCTGCATTCTCACCCTCAAGGAGCACTTTCCTCATCCAATAACCCATGTAGAGGTTTTGCCCTGTGCCCAAATTCCTGCTGCACATCCCTTGGGAGAGGTTGCTCCTCTCAGGCAGTCTGGGATTATCAGCCATCAGGGAGTTTAGAAACCAGCCCCAAGCAAAGGAAATAAACCAAGCGGTAAGAATGAGGCAGAGAGAAGTGATTTGCTGGAGGAAGTGAAAGCCTCTACGTCTGTGGGTTTTTCACAGACATCCCCCAAGGTTTTGTCATATTAATCTCTTAATGGGTTTATGGTGATTGTACACAGGGCGACACGGAGCGGGCGAGCTTCTGCTGGGCAGTGCTCTTGTGCAGGGGCAGCATGAACCAAGATCAGCTTCGAATCCCAGAGCACCAACTGAAGTTGGACCAGATGCTGCTCATAGAGCAGAACTGCCCATCCCCAGAGAAGGGGACTGGCTGAACAGGAAGGGCCATCAGAAAATCACAGCAGGGTTTTAAACAGCCCAGCGCTATACAAGTGGCAGAACAGCACTGGGGAGAGACTATTGCTGGAAAGAAGAAAAGACCTTGTGATAATGCTGGGCTGTACACATAGCTTGGGCAACCCAGGCTGTGTTTCCAGCTCTACCACTGTCTGTTTGCATGACCATGGGCAAGTCACCAAGGATGGATTTTTCTCCCTCTAACGTACTCTGACATGCAAAAGAGCCCACAAGCTGGGCTGCCAAAGCTCCCCCGTCTTGCAGCTACCAGCTCCAGACGGCTGGCACAGCAGCAGCTGCTCCATGTCACGACAGGGAGCACGGACCCAGACCACGCTGGTGGCATTGGCACTGCCACTTCCCCCTCTGCGGACATGCATGGGTAAGGACAGGACCCAAGGCAGCACGCAGAAGGCACGTGCTCCGACCCTGGCCCACAGCCTCTCACCTGCTTCTTCTTCAGCTTGGAGATCTGCTGCTCCACCATGGTGATCTCGCGGTCCACGCGGTCCATGTTCTGAATGAGCTCCTCCTTCGACAGCCGGGCTGGCAGCAGGTCCAGCTCGGCATCGGGGTGAGCAGGGCTCACAGGTGACACGGGTTCCAGTTTGCCAGGCAGGCCACGATCCTAGGGAGCATAAAACAACCAGGTCAGCTCTTTTCCCAGAAGACTCTGGATCCTTGTCTCATCCTCCCACGCCAGCTGCCACAGCTCCCTGGCCCGTTCCCAGCCCTGAGACACAAAACCCCTCAAAAAAACCTGACAGACTAAGCAGCACCAGCTGCCAGATCACAGCACCGCAGTGCTCCGCAACCTCCAGCATCTCCAGAGAGCACCAGGTTAGTCTCCCAGGGATGTGACAGAAGCTCTTCCTCCTGCCAAAGCCTCAGAGGCTCCCACCACCTTCAGTGCTATCTGCATTCCTACAGGATCAATAAACCCATCCATATTCAGGAGCTTCCTGGCAGCTCCCGTCCCTTCACGTCTCAGCAGCCAGCTCCAGACTACATCTTCTCCACAAAAATGAGGCAGATGCAGACACCTCCTCCTCCCAACAGCCACGGCCGTGCTGGAGGGAAGAGCAGCATTAACCATGCTGAAAGAAAAGGGGCTACAAGGGCAGCCCCTGGGAGGAAAAAGGGCTCCCATCTCCCTCCTGAAGGTCTTCTTCCATCTCTTGTAAAATTCTGAAGGAGCTCTGAGTGTTGCATGTCAAATCCAGCCAGCCAGAAACAGAGAGAAAGGGGACAGGCAAGGTCAGCTGAGATTAAAATAGAATGAACTGGTGAAAATCAGCTTTTTCAAACTCCAGGTAAAGAGCCTCTTTGCAAAATGAGACCCTTTCAGTCAGAGACCAGACGGATCAGCACAACCTCTGTGGCCACCACAGGGAGCACCTCTAATGACCATGAGCTGGAGACAGAGGAAAACACATTGAAATATTCTGCTCTGCCTCCAGCAACACAACAATTTGGCTGAGCCCAACGAAACTGGATGCTCTCAGGAGCATCTCAGAGCCACTACACCTCACCTGCACACCACCCCTCAGCTCTCCAGCTCCAAGTGAGCTGTGAATACAAGCTGCATGCCTGGATCAGTTTGCCCATGAACACACGTGGGATGAAGCAGCTGTTTACTTACAGGGCCAGCCACCAACAGCCTACCCTGACCCCAGACCCTCCTCTGGCAGCTATTCAACACCTTCATTAAGAGTTTATCTACTCATTTGCATCTCAAGTGGATGGGTTTCTTTTGCTGGAGGGGGCTGTAAGAGCCACTCAGTTTGTAACTGGAACTGAGCACCCTGCAGCTGCTGGGGGCTGGAGGGAAGGTGGGAGGAGGACAAATGAAGAAGCTCACACAACTTTGCTACCTTTATTACAGCAGCTCCGAGCCTGCAAAGCCTGCCTGCCTGCCCAGTGGAGCTGTGCTGAGATGAGCTCTGCCCTGATTCCGTCCATAAGGGATGGGAAACATCATTCACAGCAAAGACGAGGTTTCCCAGCAAAATGTTCATGTCCCAGGACACCAGCACAGGTGCTCTCTTCCTCCTCCTCTCCCCTGATAAATCCTGTTCTAGCTGAAGGCATCAAGCCAGCCAGGGAGGAACCACTGCTGGGTGCAGCACTGAGGCATCAACACCCTTCCCACTGCTGCCATCAAGGGACAGAAGACAGAGGAGCAACCTGAAACCCCTTCCTCGCTGTCCTGCGTCCTAAGAACACAAAGGCACCAGAAAGCTAAGCTTGCTGTTCCTGGCATCCGTTCAGGAGTGAAACTAGAAGAACATCAAAGGTTTCTGGAGAATCCCCAAGAGCAGATCCTGTCTTGTTTTACTTCCCCAGCATTAGACACCAAAAATGGTCAGTCTGCTGCAGCAGGAAGGCTTTCAGTTCACAGCTTGGTGGAGTTTGGGGGGGGTTTGGTGGTTTGGGGATTTTTTTCAAGCCAAGAGGAGCAGGACAACCACAAGAAGTAAAAGATTAAATTAAGTGTTCATAAAACCTTGTTGAGATTAATTCATGGGAAGGGGAAGCAGCAGCGACTTGTAGGTGGGTAGGTTTTTCCAAAGGAAATCAAGGTACCTGCCAAAAATACACAAAACTGAGCACACGAAACAAAAGATACTATCTCGTGTCCA
The DNA here is from genome assembly GCA_025447755.1 of Corythornis vintsioides. Lineage (NCBI taxonomy): Eukaryota > Metazoa > Chordata > Aves > Coraciiformes > Alcedinidae > Corythornis > Corythornis vintsioides. Next base: position 171,934 of record JAOEGS010131475.1, read on the forward strand.
CCAATACACAAGACAAAGCATCCTTCAGCTCCTACTTGGCACAAAACCCTTTGCAAACCTGGTTTCTGATACATGTCTAGCTTTTCACCTTGCAGAATCTCAAGTAAAATAAGCAGCCACGCTGAGTAAGGGCAACAGCTGCAAGTCACAGCACAAAAACCATCATCATCTGGTGTCAGGAGATGATTATAGCAATAGACCTGGACCTCAAATCACTGGTCACTGTCATTTCACAAGCTCCTCTCTAAATAAAGGAAATGACAAGCAGCCAGAGGAAGAAAAAAACAAAAGTGAAGGCTAAAAAAAGAGAAAAAAACTGTCTATGCAATAGTGAAGTACAAAAGGCAGAGCTCCCAGATTCATACACAGCATGAAGTAGCCCCTCTTTTAAATCACAAAAATACCTTGAGAAGAGGTTTGCAAAGACCAGATTCCACCCAGAGCCTGGTCTGGACTCTAATGGACAGAGATACTTTAACTCTTGTTTCCTCCCACTCTCAAGGAGCCACTCAACATACATTCCTCTGCTTCTGAGAGTACCAGAGCCAGGCTCTGAGCAAGTGCAGTGTAAAACGTGGAGTCACAGGCTACCAAACCAGCGTGAGCTGGGATAAATCTGCTGCAGGGAAGAAAACAATTACTGCATTACTCAAGTTGATATTTTCTCAGTAATTATACTGTTTCCATGTGATTTGTTTTTATACCCACCTAACAGCTACTGTAGCTCCTGTTTATCCCTGGCCTTATTATGATGTGATTTGTATGATAACAAGGGTGGGCGAGTGGGGGGCAGAGGCTGCATAAACCTCCCTGCAGCAAGAGGAGATGCTGGCACTGGAGAAAACAATTATCACCCAGGAGTCTATCGAAGAGCAAGGCCAGGATTTGGGGGTGGGTTTCTTCTACACACTTTCATTCCTAAGATAGATAATGCCAACAGAGAGAGGCTGCTACATGCTGCTAGGCAGTGCCTTCAACAACAGCAGAGAGAGGAGAAAGGAAAAGGATAAGCCAACTGCCTGTCAATGCCCTGAAAAGCAAATAAACCTTCAGACAATGCAGTGTCCCTGCCTTCAGACACAACAGCAACTGGGGTTATAAGAGAAAAGATGGTGGAAAGAGCAGCTCTGGTCCCAGGACTTGCTGGAAGCTGCACTGGACCATCGCCACTTCTTTATTTTGCATTACGGACCCACTTAGCAATGCTCCCAGTTTGCTTGTGGGAGTTAGTGGGATGGAGAAGAATGTCTGCCCAGCACCTGCACAGGTTAGGGATAGATCCACTGCAAAGCAGCCCAATGGAGAGGGACCTTGGAGTCCTGGTGGACAATAAGTTCTCCATGGGATAGCAATGAGTCCTTGTGGCCAAGAAGGCCAGTTGTCTCCTGGGAGCCATAAAGAAGAGAGTGGCCAGCAAGCAGGTCGAGGGAGGTTCTCCTTCCCCTCTACTCTGCACTAGTGAGACCACATCTGGAGTGTTATGTCCAGTTATTGTCTCCTCAGTTCAAGAAGGACAGGGAAATACTGAAGAGAGCTACAAGGACGATGCAAGGACTGAAACATCTCTACTGAGGGAAGGCTGAGAGCCCTGGCACTGTTTTGCCTGGAGAAGAGAAGCCTGAGAGGGGATCTTGTGAATGTTTACAAATAATCTGCAGGGTGGGTGTCAAGTAGAAGTGGCCAGTAAGTGATGCCCCATGACAGGACAAGGGGCAATAGTCACAAGCTGAAACACACAAAGTTTCACCTCAACATGAGGAAAAACTTCTTCACTGTGAGAGTGACAGAGCCTGGCACAGGCTGCCCAGAGAGGTTGTGGAGTCTCCTCTGGAGACTTTTAAGACCTGCTTGGATCTGTTCCTGTGTGGCCTTCTTTGGGTGATCCTGCTCTGGCAGGGGGTTTGGACTCTGATCTCCAGAGGTCCTTTCCAATCCCCACCATTCTATGATTCTATGAGTTGTCTGAAGTTTTTTAAATATATTTGTAACTTTATGACAAGGGCTACAAAATTCCCCTCTCCTGTAACCCAGCTGAATTCCACTCAGCCAGGGCAGAAAGCATCCCAACAATTTCTAAGCTTGCATGAAAGTAGGTCAAAAAACTTCCCCAATGTTTCAACAGCTTGAAGCAATTTAATTGCAAAACCAGTACCAAATGCTGACCCTCCCTCTCTCCCCACCCCCACCAGCAGATTTACGAGGGTGGTAAAACCTTGCCAGCGAGCACTGCAGTTAAACACACTCACCAAAGCCTTGTATCTGGTCTTGCAAAACTCACTTATGCTGAAAAAAGCTGTTCCATAGTGTCATCTGAACAGCTGCTGCCTCTGGCTCTCACCATCACAGGCTATTACAGAAGCACCAGCAAAATATGGTCTCAAAAACACAGCTTATGGACTCACAGGTAGCCTAGGATAATGGGTCAGTCCCAGAAAACCTTATTCAGGCAAAGTCCCACCAAAGCCCAAGGTATTACACCAACAAATGGATGCTGTGCCTTCGTTACCTTCCCCATGATAATTGCCCTGAACACTCATGTTCCCCACTCAGTTGGCAGGAACAATGGATCCTCACCTACTTGGCTACTCATTCCAAAGAGAAGCTCAACACTCCACCTCTCATCAAGAATTGCCCAATGCTGCCTATTCTGCATGACTGGATTTTCAGTTGACCCTCTGTTTGTTAACACATTAACTGTCTGGAGTGAAATCTTCCATGCTGAGTATTTGCTTCAGGCATTTTTAGGCTTATTCCCCACCCCCCCCCGCCAAATAGTAAATTTCAGCCAAAACAACTCTGCCACTTCCAAGAAGGAGCTTACACGAAAATATTCAACATTCAGCAAGATTCTGGTAATCTTTTTGTTGAGCGTCTTCGGCGCAGTCGATACATCTGGCAAGACTGCTCTGTGCCAGCAACTTGCTTTTTGTTAACTCTGAAAAAGCAGCCAAGTAAAAAAAAAAAAAAAAAGAAGAAAAAAAAAAAATTAATAAAAATCTCATTTTGGTGCTTGTCTGGAGAAATGACTCTGGACCGAGTGAGTCCTGGGGAGCTCCAGCTCAGGCTTCATGCTGCCTGGAGTGGAAAGGGCTGAGCTGGAAGGGCCTCAGCAGCACGTGTGGAGTGCTCAAGGCCAACAGCAAACGTCCTACAAGAAACATGAAGAACTGCAGAGTCGTGGTTTGGAGAGCAGGTAAAGCCCGAGACCACCCACCAAGTGATAAGGATGAAGTAAAGCAGCCAGTGACCTGCTCGGCATGAGATGGAGTTTGTTCTGGGCACAGGAACAGACAATGTTCTGGTATTTCCAGCAAATAAAAGAGAGGACAAACAAGCTGGGTCACAGGGGGGAAAGAATTTCACGGACTTTCTCATAAAGTCACAGATTTATTCAAAAAACAAGTCTCGCTTTGAGGAGCAAAACCACTTATTCAGAGCATGGCAGCAGAAAACCACCCCAGCGTTGGGGAGGCAAAAGTTCCCCCAGAAAAGGCACTGGGCACAGAACCCATCAGCTGAAGAGCACATCTAAGTCCTGCACCAGGATATTCAAACCCACGACTTGAGTAACTGGACACCCCAGGGTTTCTGTAGCCAGGAAGAGGGGGCTGCCCTGAGCTCAGCGGAAGGCTCAGGAGGTACATGAACAAAATGGGAGGGAGGTGAGGGCTTGTTTGATGGCTCTTAAAAAGGAGCCAACTGTGCCGAACGCCTCCAATGGCATTAAGTGTGAAGCCAGGGAGGCAAATTGGTAATTGCCCAATTTGGCCCTCAGCCAGGGTGCTGGGGTCGGCACCTCCCGCTCCTCAGAGCCACATTTTCAAGGCGACAGGGGCAGCTCATCATGGAGCCAGCCACTGATCCACCCAGCCAAGGGGCTCAAGCCACCCTCGCCTTCCCTGAAGCCTGGAACCTCTGAATAATCACCACCAGATTCCACAGAAACGTGGGATCTGGCCTTGTGTGACCATCACCCTCTCCTGTTTGGTTTTTTTTTTTTATTTCAGAGCAGAGCCCAACCCCCCGGCTCCAACCTCCTGCCAAGAGCTGTTGAGAGCCAGGCCTCCCCTAAGCCTCCTTCTCTCCAGGCTGAACAAGCCCAGGTTCCTCAGGTGCTCCTCACAACACTTGTGCTCAGACACTTCCCCAACTCCATTGCCCTCCTCTGGCCATGCTCCAGCCCTTCACTGCTATTCCTACAGTGAAGGGCTCAAAACTGAACCCAGGATTTGAGGTGCAGTCCCCAGTGCCCACTACAGGGGGCCGATGCCATCGCACAGGGTGACAGCACCAGCACACACCAGTCCCCCAGCAGCAGGACCCAGGCTGCCGCACCCACTTGCATCTGCCCTCAACAAAGCCTCGCTGTACAAACTGTCATTCCACCCCGACTGGCAGAGCTACACCAGCCAACAAGGCAGCATGATCAAAGGTACTGCACTGTCCTGTGCTATGGGTATGGGGCCAGATCCTGAGCCAGGCTCAGCAACACCCACACCCAGTGCTGTCCCTGGGTGCTGGGACACACCAGCCCCCACTTGGGATGGCTGGGAGAAGCAGCACAGTGCTCCAAAGCCTGGATGTGTCCAGCAAACCCCCTCTGCTGGAGGGAACCTCAGCAGGGAGGCTGAAGGGTGCTCCCCAGTTGGAGCCTGTTCAGCTGGGGAGTGGGTCCTGCCCTGCACCCCAGGAAGCTCCAGCTCAATCACTGGGGGGACACCAGGTGCATCCTCCAGTACATGGAAAATCCACCACAGCAGCTTCTACAAACCTCACTTATTGAAAAATAAAAAATTGAGGGGAAATGAAAAGACAAAAGCCTTTCTCAGCGTGGTGTTATCAAGCAGAGGAAATGAGACTTCTAAAGCTCCCATTCAGAGAGGAGTGGGGGGGGGAGAGAAATCCCACTCCAGACGCACTTGAGCAACAGCTTTTGAAATGGAAATGTCGCTCTTCAGAAACATTTAAATTTCCTCCTATTGCCAGGGAGGAGGAAGGAGGCAGAGGAGCAGCAGGGACTCCTCAGCCATGCAAATCCAAAGGGGGTCCATTCAGGGCAAGGCCCTGTCGAGAGGGGATTTGTCAGGAGTTAATCAGGACCGGCACATGGTATTAATAACGGCTTGAAGGGGCATCAGATTGAGAGGGAAGAGAAGGGAATGAATGAAGACAGCTCTATTTAACCACCTCCGCAGGCAAGATACACCTCTAGGCTGCTCATGCTCCCTCCCTCTGCTCTCTCTGCACAACCATCACCAAATAAATTTTCCCCAAATCCCAGAGGTTGAGCTGCCTACTGAGAAGAAGCTTGACAGAGAAAGGAAATGTAAGCAAACCTTAAGATGGTTTGGACAGTGGCTGAGATGAATGGTGAGACCAACCCAAACCTCATGTGCAAGAGTCACTGCATCAAGGCAGGACCACCACCAACTCCCTGGGGACTCTGATCACGAGCTGATGGGCCCCAGCACCAAACTGCTGCTTATTCCCAGCAGCTCCGTTGGCTCAAAAACCAGAAGTTACTGGTCCTACAGCAATCTACCGAGCTCCCCTTGCCAACTGCAGCCACCACTTCACTGCTCTCATGTCTTTAGGGTCATTTAATGTCTAGGTTCATTCTAGCTGTGCTCTCAGGAATATAAATCAGGACAAGCGCTTCTCCTTTGTGAAAAACAGAAACTCTAAGACTGAAAAAAAACCCCCAGAATTAAAAGTGATACTCCAAAGACTTCCTCTGTCCCCAAAATCTAGAAAGATCCCTAAAGTTCAATATTTATCAGCAAAGCCTCTTTATTTCCATGAAAGCATCTCAGTACACATCTCACACACGAGAGCTGAGCCAAGTGGCCTAGAAGCAGAGGGGGGTCATGGGTGAAGCTGACCTGTGAACTTCACCGGCTGAGACCAAAAAGTAGAGCAGCTTTTTCACGAGGAACCCCAGCTGATCCAACTGCCATTTCCAGGTGGCTGCACTGGAAAACGTGTTGAAGTCTGAAACAAGACTCTGAGCTGCTCAGGTGTTAAACCAATGTAAAGAACAGGCTGGGGGGGTGAAAGAGGAGAAGCCCTTCCCTCAAAAGAGCTTGTCTTGGCTTTTAATGAAGCTTTTACTGGCTTCAACTGTCCCCAAGACACCACTGAAGCCAGTTTAACTCCCCCTCCCATTTAAGCAGGTGTTTGGCCCTGCACTCTGCAAAGTGCCATGCCCAACATATACACAGGGCACAGAGGGAACATCACCTCCACTGCCTGAGGCATCCACCAGCAGCCTGGCAGACAAAACAGGCACCAGCCAGAGTCCCGGGGACCCCAGGCCACGGGCACTGCAAGAGGCAGGGGTGCACGGAGCAAGGCACAGCCCGGGGAGCAGGATAGGTGCTGCCAGGGGAGCAGGGGTGGTGCAAAGGCAGCGGCAGCAGCAATGGGAGCCAGCCGCCGGCTGCCTTCAAGGGTTTATTGTTCTAATAATCGTGCAGACACGTGGAAGGTGGTGCCTCGACATTCGCTGCTTGTTTGAGGAGCCATTTCCTTCGCTGCTCCGCCCGCTCTTCCGTCAGGAGGCCGCATCCTGAGCCCCGGGGGCGGCGGCAGCAGCGGCCGCGGCCCCAGCCCCAGGGCCGGCGGGACAGGAAGGTGGGAGGAAAGAACGGCCCCCAGCAGCAGGAAACGCAGGCGGGTGCTGGTCCAGACATGAAGCCATCAGCCCAGCCCTCTGCCTCGACAAGCCCAGAAAACCATGCAGAGCAAACCTTTCAGTGGGAGTTTGGGATTTATTTTAAGGGATTTTTTTTTAATGCTTTCCCCTCCCCCATTCAGCAGGTAGAGGCAACCTCAGGGCGTAGGAACCATCGTAGTGTCAAACACAACGCTCTTGAGAGTCACTCAGCTCTGTGGTCAGAACAAGACTGACCAAGGAGAGACCAAATACCCACAAGAGTGCAGGATAAAGTGGCTCCTGAAGGCTCAGGGTAGAAGCACCACCTCTAATTTCAAACAGTCACAGGAGTCACTCAAACTACAAACCTCAGCCCAGGCTGTTGCTGCAGAAAAGCACAAAGCACCCCTCTTCCTCTCCGGGCCTGGATGGTACAGGGCAAAAAACTAAACATCTCAGCTCCCATAGCAAGAATAAGCCCACAGTGAATTTGTTATTATCTGTTAGCAAGGCAGCAGCTTCCCACCAAGGCTGGAATTTCCATCTTGGTTTGGCAGGCACAGGGCTGTGAAATGATTACTGTGTTTACTTTTCCTTTGCTAACTATAAAATCCCATTCCGCTGCCCTGCCAAGAATGACTGAAGCTAATAAAATTCAGGCATTTGGAAGAAAGCAATAATAAACCTCCCTTTTGGGGCCTTTATGATGAAATTTCCCCGCTCCGATCAGCGATTATGCCGTATTCATGAACACTAGTGATGTCTCCAAGTGCACCCAGATCGACTCAAATCAGTATTTAGCTTTGCTCGCCACTCTTAAGCCCTTCTCTGCATGGCTGCTGAAGGCAGGACCACTGAACTGCACAGCTAGATGCCTTTGAAAACACAGCACACAAGTATATGAGGCAGCATATATACATATGTATATGTCTGTATATATATATATATATAAAATACCATAGGCTTTTCAAACTTCAAAATCTGGGAACAACTCTATACACATGAAATATTCACGGCTGCCTGAATTTACAAATCCCTCCTCAAATATATCAAAAGCCATTAATATGATGCACACCCTATATTTATATACCTATTTCTAGTTAGATGCCTATTCTTCAGTAGCTTTTAGTGTTTGAAAGAGCGTAATGTTGCCGTGGTTCCATCTGCCGCTCTGCCCGCTGCCGAGGCAGAAACACATCAGCTGCTGGGGGCAATCTGCTCTACGTCATCCCTGGGCTGGCTGGCACGAGATAAAACAGCACAGACCTGAAAAACAGCCTGAATTAAAAGCCTGTGCTTGGTTCGGTCACGTAAGCACATGGGTCGCCTCGGTGTGCGCTAGGTGATGGTTCTTAAGTGGCCATGGGAACAAAGGTATCCAAAGCAGGGATCAGAAGGGAGCTGTGATCGCTGCTGGTCCTCGGGGAGCAGTGCAGGGGGAAGATAAATCAGCCGTGTCCCTTGGCAGGGCAGTGATCAGAGAAGGTCATGCAAAGGCAGGCCTGGGGTGTGATCCCAGGCAGGCAGAGGAGGTGATCAAGAGCCACAGCAGCAGAGAAACCTGCTGCTGGTGTGTGCTGGGGACTCTGCAGCCCCAGAGCAACCCCTTGGGGAAGGGGCATCACGCACTGGGCAACCTCACATCTGCTGCCCGGCTCCTCCTCTGCTGCTTGGCACTGCTGGTGCTCCCATCTTCCCCTGCATCCCAAGGGAAGTGATGGTAGGTGCAGGATTTAAGGGGTTGCAGGTCCTTGGCTGGGATGAAGGCGAGCAGAAGCTGGGCCCAGCACTGGCACACGCAGAAGATGCTTGGTCAGAAAACTATGATGACCTAAGAGTAACTAGATCTAGGTCAGGACTGCCAGAAGGTAGTGCAGGTCATTTCATCCCACACTGCTTTCTCCCCACTAACATCTGCTGCTGATTCCCCAGACTGGGGGTAGGAGGGAGCACATCGCTCCCAGCCCAAGCCAGCTCTGCTGCAGGGTAAAAGCCCTTCTCCAAGGGCAGAGGGAGCCGGCTCCACCGCACTCACCCTCCTTAGCCTCCTGGAAAAAGGTGCCAAGAATTAGAATTACATTTTTCGAGAGCAGCAGAACAAGCCAAGGGCCTGTCAGCTTGTCCTAAAACAACCCCTCTCCGCTTGCCGAGCACACAGCCAGCATTCCTGATGCACACCAGTGTCCATCTCCCTCCAGCCCCCCCATGCAGCGTGAAGCTGCAGAGTGTTTTGCGGCAGAGCAAGCCACAAAACCTTCTGAATGTTCTCTGTCTAAAACACAGCCAGAGTTTTTATGCTTAAAAAGCAGATTTGGGTCCAAAAAGAAAGGTTTTCAGTGAGGGAGTATAACTAGGCCCTTTGGCACTCAGCAGCTCCGCTCTCGTTATCGATGCTAAGGGTGTTGTTAAGAGATGAGGCTCCAGGAAGCACGGACATGAAGTCACGGAGCTTTAGCAAGGGCTGTTGCCATGTTCAATATGTTATTACAGCTCCATCACCACAGGCACAAAGAGGAGCAACTAGTCTCTGCCAAATCCATCTCTGAAATCACTCCCCCAACTCCATCCCCTCCGGCAGCCGCAGGCAAACACCATTGATTGCTGCTGCATCTCCTCCATGCCTTTCCACCCAGTGCCGGGAAGGAAGGGTTTAGGATGAAATACCCTCCTCCTCAAAACACAGCCCGCAAAATTAATCTGATCGGTGTCACAACTCACCGGCTCTCACTGAGTGAGTCAGAACCTCGGATGGGCTGCATTTCATAAGCATGGAAAAGTACAGCACTGGAAATGCGCTCAGCGCTGTACGTTCAAGGAAAAGACACTCGACCTGCGCCCGCCACACCCCTTGCCCTCTCCAGGAAGGCACCTGGTGAAGAGGGACCCGCAGGGATGATGAACAAGGAGGGAGGCCGAGGTCACCTGCAAGAAGATGTATGTGCCTGTGGATCAGTAACAGCTTCCTTTGTCACCTGTACTAACCACTGATCACATGAAAGTAGAAAGAACCACATGCCCCATCCCCAAGCAAGTCTGGAGCTCTGCACCCAGCAGCACTCACAGCCCTTCTCAGAAGATAAACGCAGATCAGACTGAAAATGCAGTAGGAGAAGGACTCCACAACCTCCCTGGGCAGCCTGCTCCAGGGCTCTGTCACCCTCACTGTAAAAGAGTGCTTGGGAGCAACACACAGCACAGTGGTGCCAGTTCCTGCCACACCAACAAGTCCTACGTCCCACCTGGACTGACAAATTTAAGTAACAAGCTGTCTTTGCTGTTGCGTTTCAGGACATAACAGGGCACCATAAGAATCCTTGCTATTAAAGAGAAAAAAGATACATCTGATGCGCACAACGACTTCAAAGACAGAGAGGAAAAATCTCCGTGAATCCATGCAGCAGACCCAGCTCGCAGAAGAAGCTGGCAATATTTCTTCTAATTACAGAGGTGAGGCTCACAAAGTCAAGAGACTTTCCTTCCCTCAAGCAGATCAGGTGAGATGTCGCACTGCGTGAGCCTTGTAATATTGACTGAACGGAACAGAAAAGTCCAATTATGTAAATGATGAAGCAGGCTCCCGAGAAGCAGCCAGCCTTATCACGCTGCCCTTCGCTGCCGCCGCGGCTTGAAAGGCAATTTAGGAGGTTGTTTTGGATGTCGATCACTGCAAACGAGCCCAACAAGTGCGAAACAACCACCCACGCTCGAGGCGCTGTCAGCTCGCCCGGCGCTTTTCCAGCCGTGCCGAGCCCCGGCCCTGCTCCCCGAGGCTGGAGCAGCCGGTGCAGGGGAGAGCCTGGCTGCTGGCAGCTCAGAGGTCAACCTCAGGTTTTAGACCCTGCCCCTGGAGCGTTTCCACAGCCCACAAGGTCTTCCCCTGCCACATTCAAGTCTCTCAGACCACAGTTCTGTTCTTTAGCAATAGGAACTTAGCTGAAAAATGGAATCAAATCAGTTGTTTTGTCAGTCACAGTGCTCCTGCCCTCCACCCCCTGCTCCAGGGCCAGCTGTAGGAGCTGAATGTCTCACAAGGACTGTGCAACACCTAATGAACAGGGCCTGCTGTTCAAATGAAACCAATATAATCCCGTGCTCATGGGATGGAGCATCCCCTTCCAGGTACAACACTCCTCCAGGGGTCAACACACACTCATCCTCCTGGGATTTGGCAACGATCTTCAGAGCTGGGAGGAAAGCAGAAGGAAGAAATCCAGCCAGAAGTGTTTGCACTGTGACAACGTGAACAGTGCAAATATTTCAGCTTTTAAATATGTTTGGAATGACAGAGAACGCCAACATCTCCCTCATCTTCCCAGAAATAGCTTTGACTCATTGCTGCCCTAACGCAAAGTCCTCCCTCCCCCACCTCATCGAATCGTTTTTTTGCCATCAGATTTTTATCAGGCACCAGTTGACAGCGGTGAGTAACTACACAGCAGATAGGTGGATGTCGAAGACATTGCAGGAGGATCCTCTTAAATCTGCTGAACTCAACAACCCTACACCACTTGCTCCTCGCTGGCCCCCAACTGCACCACCAGCCTCAGGACCACGGGGAGAGCCCAGCCTGGGTCCTGGCAGAGGTGGCTGCAAGGAGAGAGAGGAAGAAACGCTGCTGATTATAGGAAAGACAACCACGTTTGTACCCACTGCAACTGTGTCACTTAATGACTCAGACCTGAGGCTAGAGCCACTTCCACAGAAGTCCTGCCCTCCAAGAAGTGGTTGGGAAGCCACACAGCGTGTGCAGCCTTCACACTGAGCAAGAACAATCCTTCTTATGGCAACATGTTTGAAGCACCACCTTTCACAGATGAGAATTATTATTATTCTCATGGCAAGTCATTTGAGGCATCTCCCTGTTCACAGGGCTGACCCAGCCACGTGCTGGCACAGACCTCACCCGCGTCCTGGATAACCTGGAGTGAGCAGCAGGGCACTGGTGGCATCACCATGTCCACCCCTCCATCACTGTTCCCACGGCTCTGCAGGATCCGTCTGCCTGGGTGTCCCACGGGGCTTGCTGGCAGCCGCCCCTCCCCACCAGATGTTGGCACAGCCACAGCTGGCCAAGGAACCCTCTCCTTCTCCCATGTGGGAGGCACGTAGCCAAGGGGGACAGCCCAGCGCTGTCGCTGGGTCCCCCGCTCGCAGATGTCCAAAGCCCCAGTGACGAGCCCAGAGCTCTCTTTCCCAAGTGGAAAACAACGTCTGTGTGGGGAAGGGAGAGCCCAGCGCGCCTCACGCCGCAGACGGGGAGGCTACGGGAGGACACTCGCCCAGGGGCGGCCGCCGCTCGCAGCGTCGTTTCCTTCCCAGCCCCTCTGCGCTATTGTTCCGCGGCAATAAATCACCGGGAGGCGCTGGGACTCGGGGCTGGTTTCTAGCAGAGGGATCCCGGGGTGCAGGCTCCGAGGTGCCTCCTCGCTTTTGCTGGCTAATTCCCCTGGTGGCCGCCGTGCTCAGCGCCGTTCCGAGCGCTCCACGCCTACGCATCCCGCCGGAGCGCCGCGGCTCTCCCGGTTCAAAGCACTGCTGCGTTTCCACCCCCTCCGCTCCCCTCCCCCAGCACTGGATTACTCAATTAGAGATTATGCTTTTGCCAGTTACCTCCAAGCCAACTGGGGCCCCTGCCAAGGTCAACACAAGTTCCAGCCAGTTTCATTAATAACTGTGAGACCAACCCACTGGAAATTCTGAGAGGTTAATCCCAGCAACAGATCAATGTTCCCATAACAAAGCCATGGATCAGAAACACCACTGGTGATTTACCAGCCCAGCTATCAGCGCTGGAAGCTGAGGTGCTGCCCCTCTGAGCATCTCTCCCTGTGCCAGGGCAAACGCTGCTGCCAGAGTCCCCGGCCCGCCGCCCCTCTCCACCGGCGCATTCGGCAAGGGACGGAGCAGAGCGGCCGAGGCAGCAGCCAGGAGGGAGCAGGGCTCCCAAAAGGCCTTTCGGTTGTCCTCGGTGCCCTGCCAGCCTGCGGCCAGAGCAGGAGTTAGCAGGCTAGCCAAGAGCCTTTCCATCCCACAGCCTGTTTTCCAGGACTTCATTGTAAATTGGGTTCTGGAACGGGCAGCCAGTGTGAAATTTGGCATGGATGCTGCTGGCTTCAATGCATCATTAAAAAGGCATTTAAAATGTGTTAATTCCTCCTTTTACAATTAATTGCTTTTGAAGCTACATTAACGTGCAACAAAACAAAATATCCTTTGCCCTAATTTCTACTTTGCCATACATATTTCCTGGCCTTGGTGCTGTCTTGTCCAAGACTCCCCCCTTTTCCTTTTCTTATTTTGTTTTTTAGTCTGTAGTACAATAAAAATACTCACGTAGAAAGGGAAGAAATGACAGCCCTGCAACAATGTAAAGTACAGTCCAAGTCCTAACAACACACGGCTCCTTAACAGCTTTTTTCCATCAAGAGTTGTTAATTATTTTACAAAAGAGGGAAGTGGCATTGTCCCTTGTACAGAGGGGGAAATCTGAGATACAGAAAGGGGAAGAGACTTACCCAGTGACCAGAGGCCTGCCAGGGCAGATGGCAGTGAGGTTCAGGTTTCCTAAGCCTCCACCCAGCCCCATACCCATGGGACTACGTGGCTCCCAGTAAGCAAATTCCTGCTGGAGCAATAGGCTACGGGTGAGCGCAGCCAGCACGCCCCTGCAAGGGGACTAAACACAGATCACAACTGACTCACATCCTATAGGAAGGAGCAGCAAACCACATACGTGGTGGAAAAGCAGTCTCAGAAATGGGAAGATCGAGTGGAAGCATAACAGGAATAAGAAGAGATGGAAGGGGAGAGGCAGGACTTAAGCTCCAGCTCTGGAGAGGGGCGAGCAGGCCCTGCTGGACCAGACGTGCCAGGCTCGCCGTCCCTAAGGGGCAGGGTCATACACAGCACCAGCTGCACATGTGTGTGCAGGGACTGGGGACGGAGCAGATACATCCCTGGCCTGCTCTGGAGCCGTCTGTTTTATTCCTATCTGCTGGTACGTGACAGAGGTCTGTGACTTATCGGAAAGAAAGCAGAAGCAACCAAGGGGCCTAGGAAGCAGCTCCTGCATCTCTGCCAAGAGCACACCCGTCAAATCTGCACCACGGCAGCTCTTCCAGCAAAGCTCACATCCAGGCTCACAGTGATTGCAAACACAGCCCTGCTTTAGCTTTGCTTGGTTATTCTCAGCCAGCTCAAGGGAGCACCTTCTTGGAGGCACCGCTGGCCCAGGCTGGCACAGGGGGCACGAGTAGATGCCATTTCTCCCCCATCAGCCTGAGCTCACCAGAGGCCTCCTGACCACAACCAGGAGAAGCCCAGTTCTATGGCACCGCAGCAACATGACACTGAGCCCTTTTCCAGGGACAAAGACGCTGAAGTTGGGGAAAGCAGGCAAGAAAACAACCTTCTGCACCCTGGCTTGAAAAGAAACAGCAACATTTGAGGATATGAGCAACGGGAGCTTCATAAGGAAGGTAATATCTTTTACTAGACCAACTGAGATTCAGCTGTAAAGCTGCTGCTTTTGGAAAGCAGGCTGCTTCCTCCAGCTACAACACACTGAGCTAGGAGATGAAATTACCTGCTCCTTACAAACTAAGTGCAGCGCTCCTGGATGGGTAAGGGGGCCCAGTTCACCCCACATTTAGAAGAGGTACATAAAGAATAAAAGATATGAGACCCAATTCTCTTGTGGGAAAATCTCCAGAGCCCAGCATTTGCCACATCTATATTCAGAGCACAGATTATGGCCCAAAACAATGCCTTGGAAATGTGCAGAAATGGTGTTAACTTCTCTCCCTGGGGCTGGAGGTTGGTAAATCCAATGTAGCTGGCAGTTATCAGGGACGTGCTAAACTCACACCCCAGCATGGATGTGATTCTGCATCTGAGCTCCCACCACAGCTCTGAAAGCAGCAGAGACCAGCAAGTACCCACTGCCAAGACCAGCACTCATTGCTGCTGCTGCCCTACAGTGGCACACCCAGTCAGATTGGCACCCACAGCGTATCACCAAAGCCCACCCTTTTTACAGAGGGTTTTGTGGAGCTCTTTTACTGTGCAAAAATTTGCTCAATCTGTGATATCACCATGAGAAGAGGTCCCAGCACTGTCACTCTGATGAGTAAATGCAGCTCTTCCCCACACAGTGACTGCAGAAGCTGGAATGGGGTAAGGGGTGAGCAAACAGCTCCTGGGACTCCGTCCACACCAGCAGCAGAATGTCTGGTCACACTGGGCTCACATGGCACAGCTCACCCACACTGCAAAGCTGCCCCAGATAAAGCCTCAATTGACTTCCTCAGGCACCGAGTCAGCAGTGCAGACACACCAGCAAATTTCTCTCTGCAGCTCTGGTCGCTGGGACACATGTCCTGCTACCTCCCATGTGCCATTGCTCAGGAACACACATCCTGCTGCCACATATGTGCCCTTGCTCTGGTCCATGCACAGCTCACAGCTGTGCAGAGACCTCTGGCTCTGCACCCACCTCGAGCTTGCAGGAAGCAATAATCAGTCACCAGGATGGGCGGCATCATGAAGTGGTGGTTCAGGAGGTCACACCAGCCAGGCAGAAGAGCTGATGGTGGTCATGGAGCCCAGTGCAGAACCCCTTGGGAAGGTCTCCATCAGCTGTTCTAGATGGTGATTTACACCATCAGAGCCCAGGGCCAAATTCAACTGTTGCTGGCTTAGCAGGTGCACACCAAGTAGTTGTACCTGTGTAAATAGCCCTGAAATACAAGTGTCCAGAGCTTGTGGACAAAGACCAGTCCCTGTTCATGGCCTTTCCTCCAGACCAGCACAGCCAGATCTCCACTAACACGCTGAGGCTCACAGCAATGCACAGAACAGCTGCAGGAGCTTTACCACCACCCTGATGTCCACAAGCACTTTATAGCCTGGTCTGAGTATAACTGCTCATGAATAAAGCCAGGAGACTGCTATCAATCCAGTGTCCCAAGCTGGAAAGGCAGATAGGGTGATGGACCTACACCCCAGACCTGTCTTCTGTTCCCAACCACTTGAGCTGCTGAGCACTGGTATCACCCTAGTCTTGCAGTGAACTCCAAACTCTTTCTGGAAACAGCCCTGCTAGTTTTGAACAATTAATCCCAGACCCACTTAGGCTTTCAGCAGTCAAGGACACTGCATTTTTTTCTTCCTTACAGACCCTGAAATTACAAATGGCTCCACTAAAAGCATAATCTTGTCTTGCTGAACTGTATCTCACAGCTTTCTCTCTTTCATTAACAAATGTTTTAAGCCCCATAAAAAGCATGTAATTCTTGGAAATGTGTCACAGACCAAGAAGCAAATGCAGCCCCTGAACTCACCAACTAATGCCTCAAGAGCAGCTTTGCCTGTGAGGAACAAATAGCTGAGACAATATGTGGCCTTCCGGAGAGAGGCAGAACAGAACCACTGATGGATATAATGTGCAGACAGAAAAGCCATCCTGGCTTCCTCGTGTCTCTGGAGGCAGAATCACTTTTGTTTAATGGCCAACAGTTTAATTCTCCCCACTGGCCACCCAACCCAGCATCCCCCCCAGGTGTAAACTAGGGTTCAGAGCCACCACAACACATATTGGTGGCATGGTGAGCAGAGTCCTGGCTGGTCACAGCATCTCCTTGTTAATATACATCTCGGAGGGAACAGCAAAGACGGGACAAAGATGAGCAACAGCTCCTTGGAGGCATCTTTTTCCAAGGCAAAAGAGCTGGAGAAGAGCAAGCTGATGTATCAGGTGATTTACTGTGGTCTCCCAGTTCCACCATGGCTCTTCAAAAGAAAAGCTGCTCCATCCCTTCCAGCATCAGCTCCCGATCAGCAGTCCCTGCAGCCCCCTCCTTCAAGAGATCCATCCAGGCCTCCCTCAGCACTTGAGCTACCCCGAAGTTAAACACCCTTCTCACTTGAGACAGGCTGGGGGAATCTCAGGTGAGGTCCACCAGCACTGCATGGCTAAGGGAAGGCTCAGTGAGAGCTTTCTCTCCCAAGTGAGAGCTGTATTACACATATTATTTCAACCAGCTCCCACAGCAACCCAGCAGAGCATCCCCATCACCCCAGGTAAGGACGCAATGAGGGCTGGGAGGTCTCAAGCCCAGCCTGCAGCTGCACAAACCCCGGCTGCTCATGGTGCTGTGGCTCGCCCTGGCAGCACGAGCCAGCTTCACCCAGCAAGACTTTCCTGCCAACCAGGGATATGTCCAAGCTTGAGGTAAAAATCAAGTACAATTACCCCAACGGAGCAGGAAAGTAAATCCAGAAGGGCGCACGGGCAAGTGATTTATCTCTGCAACATTTATTGCATGTGCAGAGGGGACAATTGCAGGTAAACAATTTGCTTTGTTAAAGGACCCTGAGAGGAGGCTTTCCAGGGGAAGATTATTATATTAAAGAACCACCAGCAACCGACTCAAACCCCTCAAACACCAATATCAAATAAAGAGATGTGATAAATAAGAAAGGTCAAGTAAAAATCAAATCAGGGCACAGAAAAAAGGGAAAGAAAAGCCAGACACGACCATCCCTAATTCAGCCTGCGGGAGCTTCCCAGTTGTTCTGGCGTGTCTAATAACCCAGTAAATGCAAGCCCACGACTGTAACAGTCTCAGGGAAAACTGATCTGTTTCCATCTACCCCCACACCTCAGAGTATCACCCGACACCAAGCCCTGCTTGATGCATCAGAAAACACCATCTACACTGATGTCCATAGCAGCTCAGAGCTCTGCTCAAGCCAAGGGCATCGCAAACCACAGACCCCACACCCAGGTAACAGCTTGGGCCATTGTCCTCTTACCTTTGAGAGGTCTTCTGTTCCTCCCTGCTGGCTCTGGTTCAGGAGAGGCGAGTGCCTCATCAGAGGGTCCTGCAACAGATCCAGGCGTGGCCTCTTGGATTCTATGAACTCCAAGTCTGATGGCTTGGTCAGGTCAGAGAGATAGGAATGAGCCTCGGTTCTCAGGTGCAACTCCTGAGATCTGGGGACAAAGAGAAGGGAGCTTTTAAAAGACAAACCAACTGTGTTGCCCTCTGCCCTACAACTGTCAGCCACTCATGGAGGACAGAGGCCTCAACTTCTGCCCATTTCCCTGCAGGCCTTCCCTGTCATGGGTCAGGCTGGCCAGAAAAAACACTAGAATTCCTCAAATGCAGCCCATAAATCCCCCTGTGGCCTCCGAGACCAGGCAGAGCTCCCTTCTGCCATCTTTATTTAGTCAAAGGCACCTGCAGCACTGTTTATATTTAGCATCTTCTACAGGAATACCAAGGATTATATGCTGGGGAAAATCTGTATACTCCTCCCTGGCTATACAGGAGGGAGGGGGAGGAAAGAAATTGGTCACATGTGGTTGTGTGTCTGACACAGACCTGGCAAAGTGTAAAGGCACGTTACCCAGTGATAGCAACTGCACTGGCAAGTCACACTGGGCTCAAATGTCTTCCACCTGTTAAATATGATGCTGTTGGTAATACCTGGGAATTAAGTTTGGTTTGGAATTTTTTTAAAAACAAATGTAAACCTTTTTTTATAGCTCAATTTTTCCTAGCAGGGTTCTCCTGTGGGAATTGTAAAAGGATCCTACAAAAATACATTAAACCTTTTACTGTGCCTGAGAATCAGCTTTGCTGCAGCAGCTCCAAGGGTGTGTTTTTAACACTTCAAGCAGAAGCGTCTCTTGAAAAAAATAAAAATAAAATGAAGCACAGGAGATTCAAAGCTTGGAAAAAAACCCATGGCTGGTTTCTTTTCCCCCCCCTAAACAGATTGTTCAAGTTCTCCTGAGCTGCCTGGTGAAGTATCCTCCCCAGTTACCAAACACCAACAAACGAAACAGCCCTTGAAGGTACTAGAAGGGGAGGGAAGGGATGGGTTTTGTCAAGAGCAGCCATAAGAGGGGAGGCTTGTGCATCATTTGGTCCCCACCCACAAACGGCAACCACTGACATTAATTTTTAACTAGCTAATTAAATATCTCAGAAACAATGACAAAAAGGGAAGGACGCAGAGCCCCATGAAGCCAGCAGGAGTCTTTCAAGCAGCTGTAACGGCTCTGGACTGCATCCAGAGAGAGGAGGCACCCTGAGGAAAGCCACCTTCTTGGGGAGCAAAGCACTCTGCCCTCCCCTGCTGCAGTGTGCCAAGCTCAACCCCGCTCCAGGCAAGCAAGATAAAGTTGGGTTTTTTTCTTTTTTTCTTTTTAAAAAGTTTTATTTAAACATCAACAGCAGGCAAAAAACCATGTGCACGCCAAACTCTGCTGCTGTGGGTTTGGCACAGGTGGCCAGTGCTGGGATTTAGGCAACAGCTTCACTGCTGACACACAGAAACACAATCTGGCTTGTCCTCTTCCTCCTCCCCAGCAAAAAAAAAAAAAAAAAAAAAAAAAGGGACAGGAGAAGAGGGGAGGCTCTGGCTCTGCCTTTGCCACTCCAGCTTCCAACCCACCAGAGCGCAGCAAAACTTCTCAGAGCAGAACAAGCTCTTGAAGCTGGCACCTCAGCACAGCTCGCTTCACCTGCAAGCACTTTCACACTGAATGATCCTCAACTTTTCTCAGCAAGCCCAGAAATATCTCCTGGCACCTCTCAAGTTGCCTGCTGGCTTGTCCCAACCCCTCGTGCAAACCCCGCAGCTGCACGCAGACATTTTGGGCTCGGCTGTAAAACCCAGGAACAATAAGCAACTGTTGAGCTGGGCAGGTGCTAAAATATTCCTACACCCAAGGCTCTGCTGTAGTGAGGCAATTAAAAATCAGATTTATTTACTTCTGCTTCCCCCTTTCTTTTTTTTTTCTTTAAGGGTGTATTACCAAGAGGCTGCTAATTGACATGGGACAGCTCTGAGACCTCTGCAGTTGTCAGGATCCCAACAACAGCTATGCTCAGGAAAAACAAAACAACAAAAACAACACAACACATGTATTTTTAAGATAAGAGCAACACTCAGCTTCACAAAGGCTGTTCCTTACAGCAAGGCAGGGGCCACACGGGGGAAAGCAGCTGCTATGTTATAGGTTGCTATTTTATTTCCATTTCCACATCCATTGGAACTGCTATTAACTTTATCCACTGGAATTTCCAGCCGCTCCCGAGATCACTTTGCCCAACACAACCCGCTCAGCTTGTCCTGGCTGCAAATACAAATGTTCTTGCTTGAAGCCTTCACACCTTCCACTCTTAACATCCACACCTGCAGTGAGCTCTTTACAACAGGCTTTTACACAGCAATGACGTTGCTGTCAGAGTAAAAACAGCCCTGAAAAATCCCTCCAGTTACACTGAGTTTGGGCTTTTACTGTATTTCCAAGTAGTTCCCACCTGGCTGGTTTATCCCAGAGATTCCTCCTTTGCTGAAGGGAAAGAGTGGTTTTAACTGCATGTGAGTTACGTGTGATTAAATAACCCAAATGCCAGTGGTAATTGGGAAGTGGGACAGGTTACTCCTCACCTCAAGTTCTTACCCACAAACACTTGAAGCTACTTAAAAGAAGCAGAGCACCCTGGGATGCATGGAGCTGGGGTGGCTGGGAGCCCAGGCTTTGCCCAGCAGCATCCAGTCATCACCTAGGCAGGTCTGAATCCAGCAGACCAAGATAAGCCAGGATTAGACCTTTGGTTTCTTACTGATGTGACCAACAACTCGCACCCCAGTAGCTGCAGGGTCACATTACTCCTTCAGAGAAGATAAAATCCTACAGCAAGTGTGGGGCAGCTGCAGCTCCAGCATATGCTGGTTACTGGGACCTAGGAAAACATCATCTGCTGTGTTACACCTACACCAGAACCAGCTGAGCACAAAATGGGCTGATAAAAGGGGTTGACACTAGCTGGGTATAGAGGAAGCTGAGAGCATCTCTCTCCTGGGAGAGAGGATCAAACAAGCCATCCCGAGCTGCCCTTGAGGCTTGTAAGAGCAGCTCTGATGAGATCTAAATGGATCTTACCTTTATCTTCTTTGCTGAAGCCAAATCACAGGGGAATGGGCAAGCACAAACTTCTCGGGAGGTCAAAGAGGACTCTCAAACCCTACTAAGCGCCTCAAGAGCACAGTGCCTGGCTCTTCAGAGCAGCAAAACCCTCCTCTGCTCTTCCAACCTCCCCATTTCTCCATCAGCAGAGCAGCAGCAGCAGGTGGCATGTTAAAGGACTGCTATCCTGTAACATCCAGTGACCTCAGCTTGACTTCACCAACCCATGCCTCCTGCACCCAAGGCTCCAAGCACCAGTAATGACTGTGAGCCAGCTCCCACCAATTTCCCAACAAGGGCACATTTTAACTTCTGCTCCCATCCACAAATATTTTTCCCTATATCATGGGGCCAAACAACTTAACCAGGCTGGAAAACTGGCTCTTCTTGTTTCTTGGAACCAGAACCAAGACAAACGATGGCTTTTTGCAGCTGTTTATTTCCTCTGGCTGAGATGCTTTGGTGGGAAATAAACTCCAAAAATAAGGTGGTGTTTTTGTTTTTTTGTTGGTTTTTTTTTTTAAGTCTCCAGCCCCCACAGGTACAGACAGTTATCAACTTGCTTTTGAAAGCAAATAATATAGAAAACCACTAGTGTGGCAGTGAATTATTTATAGCCAACACTAAGATTTGACAGAGGTTTCAGCAACCCCTTTATGGGTAATGAAAGCCAGAGTGGGAAACTGGGCAAGCAGAGACCTGTTAAAGAGAGAAACTGGAGGGTTTGTAGGAGCAAACTCACCACTGGGCAGCTTGAACAACACGTACAGGGCCAGCTGATATATTGCCTCTGTCATATAGGCAGAGAGGGAGAAAAACCCATCATGACTTAACAGCAGAGGCCATGGGAAGAGCAGCCTGGCTGGGTAAGGAAGGTGGAGCTCCCACACCCTCAGCAACATCTGCCAGCAGCAGTATTGACTCTCCACAAGCCAAGGGTGTGGGACAGCCTGGAGCAGGATGCTGAGCTCAAGGACTTCCATGTCCTCACAAGGTCCACCCAAGCATGTGAGCACCAGAGGGGCTCATGAGGGTAGGTAGCTGTGCCTCAGCCACCCCATGAACCCCCTCAGCCAACAGATGCAATGGACATGAGAGCAGATGCTTCAGTTAAAAACTGCAGAAGCTTTAGCACTGTGCCACACAATAGCACTGCTTTACTTAGGAGAAGGAGTATTTCTGCCTCTCCACAAGGTCCCCTTCATGCTTTCCTCAGGCATCCAAAACTCTTGGCAGCCCTGGGTGGCTGCAGCACTCCCTGAACTAATGGCTTCGGGGACATCCCACACATCACCAGGCCTCCTGCACACAGTCCACAATCACCTTACACCCCCAAAAAATAATTTAGGTTCAAGATTAGACATGGGAAAGTTGCTTCATTAATTTGTACCCTCCGTCCCAGCCTAGGCTTCCCCTCACACCTCCCTGCCAGGGCACATGGGCCCATTCCATGAAGCCTCGTGTCTCCACATCTTCTCTGGGGAGCCCAGTCACCCTCTGTGCCCATCTGTGGACATGCCCCCAGCCCACTCTGGAGCAGAGGGTCCCTGAGAGGCAAGGCTCATCGCCAAGTGTCTCCACACCAGCATCTGCCCTTTCCAGTCATTATTTTCCAGCATTCACTTATGGGGAGAAAAAAATGTGTTGCTCCCAGAACATCATTTCCAAGTGGGAAAAGACACAATGACAGAGAGTGGCCGGGATTCCAGCCACGCTGCCCATCGCTCCTGAGAAAAGGGTCACCTTTAAAAACAGAAACTTAATTAATGACCATAAACAAAACGAGAACGGTCACACCACTGACGGGGGAGCAGTTGGTGCCACTTGGCCCAGCGCGGATGAGAAGCGAGAGCCGCACGTGGTTTCCAGCGGCCAGGCACGTCACCCCTGCTTCCCAGAGCTCCCCTGCCTCCTCAGCCAGCAGGATTAATCACACTCACTAAGCGCAGTAATTAGGGCTGCTCTCGTGCTGTAGTGCACATGGCCATCTCAGATGGCTGCAGGAACACAGCAGCTGCTTATCATATCCTAAATGTCACGCTGCACATCAACACCGGGCAGACTCCTCCCGACCGCCGAGCAGAGAGGCTCCCAAATAGGAGCACGGTCGCCTGAACTGGGAAAAGAATCTCCTGTGAGAAGAGTGACTCATCTTACTCTGGATAAAGGCAGAATAGACGGTGTTAACACGCACGCCGTTTATTTACAGCCATGTTTTTCTGCCAGAGAAGCCATTATCCACCCCAGCATTCCTGTGTTAATACAGACCCTTGCTCCAAAAATCCTACAGTCAGAAAAATCCAGTTCCTCCATTTTTCACCCCACTGGCACCTGCCATTTAACACTCAACCCAGTTTTTCCTCGCTTCTTTTGTGGACTAAAAATCTATATATATAGAAGATGGAAAAAAAAAAAAAACCCAAACCCAACAAACCTAATCCTTGTCACCTTGCCAGGACATTCCTCTGCAAGTATTCATGGTACGACTTGTACCAACAGCAGATCCTGAAATACCTCTCTCCGCTCCTGCAGTCCAGTTGGCACAGCCAAGCGAGCAAGCTAAGGGGAAGTCTGTGGATCCTTCCAAGAAAAAGCCTGCTACCAAAAAAACCATCAAGGAAAGCAGCACATCCCTGCAGAGCCAACTTTCCCTATAGCGACAGATTCCGAGCGGCTCGAGTTTCCCTGCCTTCTTCCAACCCCAAGTTGCAGCCCAGAAGCTCAAGTCTGTACCCACCCACCAAAGGGTGACAATGACTCTGGAGGGTGATATGCTCAGAGAAGGGCAGTCTGCAGCTCCCCAGTATCTCCTGCAGAATGGGGCTGCCCGAGGTGGGATGCAGGAGCATGGCACCCAAGGGAGAAGAGTCCACAGTGGTACAACGCTTCAGGAACTGGTTCTCCCATCCTGCTTAACCCACCAGGCTCAGCTGTGGGGTCATCCAGCTGCCGAAGCCTCATGTTCAGTGAGCCTCAAAATATGGGACCAAGCTACCCAAGGGTTGAACCACACGCTGGCTACAATAAGCACTCTGGATCAGCAGGAGGCATGGTGATGGCAGGGATGTCCATCTGGGAACACAGACAGAGCTCCATCTCCAGCACTGCCAGTCTGCCACATTCCACTTGCACCAGACTCACAAATTGGTTTCTTTAAGAAGGGGAGTGATCCTGGAAGGGCATCAGCTACCACAGACTGGCTGCTTCCTCTGAATGCCCAAAGCAAAGGGGCACTGGAAAGGCTCCCTTCCACTAACACTTGCTTTGAGGAGAGGACTGTCTCACACCCACCCTTGCTGCATGCCAGTTGGGGTACCAGGCAGGGAAAAAAGGTCAGGGTCTGTAGTTCAGACCCAGCACACTCCAGTGCTTCCCCCTGTGCCTGTGTTGCAGACTTTACTTGTTTGCCTTGTGTCTCTCCCTCCTCCCCAGCCCCTGGTGCCGAGAGCCAGCTGCCTCTGCTCAAAACCCTCAATCCCAGCCCAGGAACAAAGCCAAAGTGCTTACAGATGCACCCAGCACTAACCTGCCAAGAGGACTCAGCTGTGGAGCTGGCTGCTCTCAACACACTCCCCTGTCCAGGCTTTGCTCTGCACCAGGCAGAGCCAGTGCTATTTCTTGGGGGGAGCATCAACAACCAACCCAATGTTCTCCAGAAGCTCCAAGTCTTGGCCCTTGAGCACCTGAGAAACCCTTGGGTGAGCAACCAAGCACCCAAAGGGCTCCACTGCCAACACATCAGGTACTATTTTAGAGCAGATCCTCACACCACAAAGAGGAAGAAGCAGAGCCCTCATAGGACAGATTTTTAAGCATAGTGATAAAGATGCAGAGTAGCTGGTTTTGAAAAATGGACTAACACCTCCCCAGCCCCACCCAGTTTGAATGACTTCAATAATGAAAGTTGGATTGAAAATCTCTGCAGACCCCCCCCCACCCCACATCCCCAGCTGCCCCAATTTTTTTTTTTGTCATGAATTTATATTCCAGCATTCTGGCACAAACTGCCAACAGAGCTGAACTTCAGTGATATTTTTAGCTTTATTACTCAATATAATTTTTACAATACTTCATTTTTTGGGATGTTACAGGGAAAAGGGATTAAATTTAAGTTGGGTCCGTTACCACAAAAAAAAGTTTCTTTTTGTAGCACACCCAAACTTCACCACTCAGGTTGAAAGCAAAGTAACCATGGTAAGCACTTGCATGTGTATCTAGACCTGACAAGCTCAATTAACATTCACCCACATTCATGTGAATGTCAACACAAAAATAAGTTTGGAGAGTCTGAAACATTTGTAAACCAAAGCAAGATGCTTGGGTGACCACACCAGATGAGGTGTGTGGTACAGCAGACACCAAAGCTTGCTGATGGGTTTTTTTTAGTTATATGGAAGAACCAAGATAAGGTTGGTTTTGTTTTTGTTTTGGTTTGGTTTTTTTTAAACAGCATATTCAGACCTTGAAACCTTCACTTTACTGGAGAGCAGAACTGCTTCTGCATTTTGCAAGCCTTAAATCGTGTGAAAAACAAAACCAGGCAGGAGCATGTTGCTGGGTCCTTTTTACCAAGCTCCCCCAAATTTAGCTGAATCTGACCCACTTCCAACTTAATTGTGTTACTCTGTGCTAGGGAATCGAAGCAAGGCAACAGAAGAGGCTGCAGAAGGGACATCACCCTTTGTCCACACAGGTGTCACAGCCACAATCCAGAGGAGCACACCCAGGAAGGCCAGTGAAACACTAACTTTGGTGTGACTGCCCTGCTTTTGTTCTTAGCCTGACTAGAGAATAAACATTAAAAAACAGAAAAAGCTTTGCATCAATCTACTGTAGCAAGGCTTTTATTTCAATTCCAGGCCATTTTTTTTTTTTTTTTCTAAAACCACTGAGCATCAAATGTAGAAGAGAAACTGTGAGAGAGCAGCATTTTGAGACAAAACAGAGAGTGAGAGTGATGGCCTTCAGAGCAGATCAGCTCCTGTGGTTAAAGCAGATACAGCATTTCCAGCCACACCACGCCTGCTTGGGGAGTGCCCAAAAAATCACTGCCAGCTTCCCATGGGAGCCTATGAACAAAAACAGGGACACGGGGAGAGCTGGGAGGGAAGCAGACAGGGGAAAAAAAGGCAGCACACAGAAAGCTTCAAGGGGAAATGCAGAAACAAAAACAAAAACAAGCATGAGGAGGAAGAGCAGCTAAGAGGAAGCAGGAGATGCGCAGTGGCCCTGAGCTGCTCTCAGTCCTCCCACCAGCCTGGGAGCCACAGAGCAAACTCCTTTATGTTTTACACCAAAGCAGCCACTTACAGCAACACGCACCTTCAGTGAAGGGCTGGGGGGCATTTTCAGCTGTTTGGTGTTTTTACCATGTCTGTAAACCACATAGTCCAAGGGAAGAAAGCAGAAAGCAAAGGTGGCGCAGTGGAGCTGAACCAGCCCGCAGGCCGAGCACACCGGGTGCCAATACACCGTTGCCCAGGTGGCACCCAATCCTCCTCCACCCCACAGCCCCCTGCAAAGCACTTGTGAACGCAGCAGGGGGGCCCCTGGCCCAGGGGAAGGATGCCCACGGCCCCAGGACAGGGAGCTGGTACCTTTCATTGCCCGGCTGGAACTCAGACAGCAGGGATGGCCTCCGGCGCTGCGGCTGCATCATCGACCCCGGCGGGAGGTGGGAGGCGAAATCCCTGGAATGGTGCTGGTACTCCAACAGCGCCACGTCCTGCGGAGACAAGCACAGCGAGCTCGTTAGGTTGCTGGAGGCTTTCAAACAAACACTGAACTCGAGGGGAGCTCTACAGCAGGTCTCAGGAAGAATATCCTCACCGTGAGGGGTGGTGAGGCACTGGAATAGGTTGCCTGGAGGAGCTGTGGATGCCCCATCCCTGGAAGTGTTCAAGGATTGGCTGGGCAGGGCTTTGAGCAGCCTGCTCTAGTGGCAGAGGGGTAGGAACTTAAAGATCAAGTTTCTATCTAACCCAAATCCCATCTGACCTAAGCCATTCTATGAACCCTGACAGCTCAGAAGCAGCCAGAACAACACTGCTTCTTTGAAGCACTGCTTGCTGGCCAACAAGCTCAGTGATTTTCTCCTCCAAAAGGGTTCCCAGTAACACCCCATCCTGCCCTGTGTTGGGATGGTAGCTCAGCTCCTAGTCCAGCCTCCCTCCAGCCTTTTCCTGGGGCTGCTCACAGGGGCTGGCTCCTGGGATGACAGCCCAGCAAGCTCAGTCCATCCACTGAGCAGGCACACAGCGATATTTGGCAGCCAAGCAGTCCTGGTAACAACTCCAAATCCAAGAGGAACAGGTAAGGAGAAAATTAGAAGTCACGGGATACTTTCAGCTTCAGCAATCCATACGTCAGTATGGAAGAAGGAAAGGGTGGGGGGAGAGAAAGAAGGGGGAAAAGAAAGGAGGGGGAAAGAAAGAAAATGGGGGGAGGGAGAAATAAAAGAAAGAAGGGGGGGAAAAGAAAGAAGGAGGGAGGGTAAAAAAAAAGGGGGGGGAGAAAGAATAGTGTCTCTTTAAACAGAGCTCCCCTGGGCTGAGCTCAAGGGATTTGAAAGGACAGTTTGCTACTTATTATGTGTACGTCCCTTTTGTTCCTTGACCCTTGGAGAGTACAGTACAGTATGTTCCTGATTTTAATTAAATAAGAAGCCCTCCTGCTCTGTGCCACAGAGTGATTCCAGCAACAGTATTTTAGCAGCTACATTCAACTGCTATTTTTTTTTATTTGCAGATAGATGCTTGACCAGCAGACTAATAATCTAATTAACCAAGACCTTCAGCAATGGCATAGAAAGCCCTGTCACAGAATAACCCTGGTAACACTGACACACATTTACCTTACAAGAACCAATCCCACCTGCAAGTCTATTCTGAACAGTTCTCAACTGCAACTAAAAAAGCTCCAACTCCTTCAAAAAAAAAAAAAAAAAAAAAAAAAAAAAAAAAAAAGGGCGAAAAAAAAAAAATAAAAAAAAACCACAAAAATGGAAAACGGAAAGAGGGCGGGTAAGGAAAAGGTGTAGGGC
>JAOEGS010131476.1:0-23687 GCA_025447755.1 Corythornis vintsioides
CCAGCGCTTCTCTAGGCAGAGGGTGGATACACCTAACTCCTCGTGTTCATCTGCATCTTCACAGGGAGGAGAGGAAAACCTTCAGAAGCAGTAGAACCTGCAGGCAGATTTTACAGTACTTGGGGCTTACAGAGGTTAAAATTTAATGTGGCTCATCTGTGCTTACATTTTGAGGAGTCTGACTCATGCAGAGGTTGCCTCCTGAATCCACCTTGCTTTAGTTAACAGATACAGGTTGTGGTTCCTGAAGGCAAATTAATTCTTGCCTAGAAATAACTGAACAGGTAAAGCCTGGATTTCCCAAACAAGCTGTTACTGCCTTTGGAGCTGTATCTGAAGTAGCATTTTTGGACCTTTCTCTTGTGTTCCATCCTATATTATCACTTCAGAGCCTTGATTGCTTTAGTTCTATGTCTCCCTATAAACACAAGGGGAGCCATAGATCCAGAATGGGTATTAGATACATTTTTGGACTGCTGAAGTGACAGTTTTAAAAGCAAAAAAGAAAAGCTCAGGTGTGCATTTTACCAGATCAAAAACTATCACCTGAAGGGGAAAGGCATCAGCTCCTGTTTGGCTTTGTGTTTACAGTGTGGGCGAAGCTGAAACAGCAGAAGGCTTCAGAGAGGTGGCAGCCTGATACAGAGGTGAGATGTTCCAGAGCTTTGGGTAGCCTCTAGTTCTGGGTATGTGAAAGCTCCCTACTTGCCTGGTATGAACTGTCTGTGTCACGAGAATCTCTCACAGAGAGAGGACGGATGAGCAGGAACCTGTGCTGTAGGTGGCACAACCCCTGTTGGTGGTGGGGTGTGAAGGGCACTTTGCTGTGTTCAGAGTCTGAATAGGGAATAGTGCTTCTGTCTCTTGGCTCTTACAGAGCCTGCTGGTGGATCTGCTGCATGTGAAGAGGGCAGGATGGTCGTATCCAGCTGCTGTAGTACAGCCTGTGTCAGGCTCTGTCCAGGTGTCTCTAAGTTGTTTGTTCCATTCTAGGAGGAATATGAGGATTCCAGTGGGAACGTGGTGAATAAAAAGACCTACGAAGACTTGAAACGTCAAGGGCTGCTGTAGCTTTTCCCAAGGAAAGGATTTCACACCTGAAAATCAAGTGGAGAAATGTCAGCAGCTCTGACTCCTCTGCAGTCTCTGGGTTTTGTATGTGCATGAACATAGATTTCCAGTATACTTTATAGCATTGCTTTCTAGTAAGCCCCTTGTGAAAAGCAGACTTGTGACATTTTATATAAAAAAAAAGCCTTGAAAAATAAACGGATTTTAACTTAGGAAGTGCTGAGAACCTTGTCTCCTTTTGTTTGCTGGAAGGAAGAGAATTTATTACAATATTTTTAAATGCTTTTCATGCAGTTTGAAGTGTCAGAAACAATTGCTCCTCATTCCTGTTCTGGTTTATATTTTCAGGATAAGGGTTGAGTGTTCAGCACAGGAGAGCAGCGTGTGCTGGTGGCAGGTGACAGCCCCATGCTGCTTCTTGCTGTAAGCTGGTGGCTGAGCTTCTTTGCCAAACAAATGTGTTTGGCTTGTGTTGCTGCTTCCCTCTGGTCTGTCTCCGAGGAGATTGGGCCACTGGGAACTTTTCAGAGGGTTAATAATGGAGCTTGACTCAGGTTGGTCCCTGTGGGCAGCTGGTGCTTCTCCAGCACTCCAGCAGAGTCTAGTGCAGGTCCTGGTGGCTCCGTGTGACACAAGCAGATGTGGCTGTTGTGACTTAAGGGGTGGTGTCCTTGGTGATCTGGGGGCTGTGCTCAGGGGTGTCTTGCACACCCCATAACGCTCACACTGACATCAGTTGCAAGAGCATCACCCAGAGGCCACATTCATGGCAGTGTCTGTGCCCCCTCCAGCCTGTGGGGGTGTCAGGTTGGTGTGGAGCTCTGTGGTGTCTCTGGCATTAAAATCCCTGGTGGCTCTGCAGCACCTTGGACACTGTGCAGCAGGTAACGAGCCCTTCCCCTGGGCGCTGCTTTGCGCAGCTGGTGGTTGGCAGGGGTGGGGCTGGTTGCTGGCAGCAAGGGGGACCCGTGGGGCTGGTGCTCCAGCTGCTGCCAGGGCTCAACTCTGCTGCTGGCAGCCAGCTGCAAGGCTGTCGCTGGGGCACCGTGGAGCCGACAGACAGGGTGAGTCTGGGCTCTGCCCCTGCTCTGGGGGAAGCTGTTGGGATGAGGCTGTGCCTGGTGGATGTTTGCTCCTGTCTGGAGTTGGGCTAGGCTGTGGCTCTGTCATCCTGCTTGGTGCTGTTGTCTGAAGCGCCTCTGGTTTGAAGGGTGAGGGAGATGCCCCCTGCATTCACTCAGTCGGGATGAAGAGCCTTAGTGGTCACGGCACAAGCTTCGGCCACTCTGGTCCCTGGGCAGTCCTAACTGGGCCTGGGTCACGAGACAGGAGGGGAGTGTTAGCAGCTCTCTGTGAGGAGTCATGTCTACAGTGTTTGCCTAGCTAGGCAGGTAGAGTTGAATGGAAAGCAGAGATATTCCTACAACAGAGAGCTGGGTGTCAAGGGAAGCAGTGAAGCAGGTACAACGTCCCCAACCATGGCAGCAGGGGAAGGGGCTGGGCATGGGAAGCTGCACAGACACCTCTCTGTAGTCAGTGGTGTGGGGGCACGTGCAAGGGTGTAACCAAGAGCCTTAGAGCAGGAAAACTCCACTGAACCTGCTCTGTCGTGAAGTCCTGCCTGTTTTCCTTGCTCAGTCTGGGCAGTGAGCTGCTCACAGCCCCAGGGCTGCGGTACCCAGGCCAGGCAAGTGGCCAAATCCTGCATGAAAGGGATGTGTGGCATGCCCAGGGCTGGCAGGGAGGGTAGATGCACACAGAGAAGGGCAGGTGGAAATGATGTGGCTGTTTGTTGTGAGTTAACCAGGAATATCTGACTGTTGGCAGTGCAAGAGCTCTTTATGATCCAGAGCATTTCCACCTCTTGCTAGGGAGAGACACCTTAGCCTGAATGTTCCTGTTTGTGTTCCACATGAGCTGTGTGCCAGAACTAACAGGTCTGTGTTCTGCTCTTTGCCAGCTCCAGAGGGCTGTTGTGTAGTGTGTCTGCAATGGGCATTCTTCACACCAGACTCTCTCCATCCTGCTGTGAAGAGTCTGCTGGGCGCTCCTGGCAGCAGCTGCACATGGGTGGGGGGGGTTACTGCACCAGGGGTGTGTCAGGGTGCAGCCTGGGGTGGGCAGCTCCCAGGCCCCTTCTGTGCTTTTCAACCCTCTCCTGCTGCAGCTGTGGCTGGAGGGGCCTGGCTCCTGCTCCCCAAAAGCCAGGTGAGCACAGCAATGTGGGTGCTGGATTGTCTGGTTGTTTGTACATCAGATGGTTTCTGGATTGAGATCCTGTTGAGATGACCCGGGCTGCAGTTTTCAGAGGTGCTTTTGGTGGGTGTTGTTAACCTGTTACTGTCTGAACAGCATGTCCTGCCACTGCAGGGACCAAACTGGGGTGCTGAAGAACTTGCATTTCTTTGGTGTCCCATAGTGCCCAGAACAAAGGCCATAGAATTTTGTAGGAAAAAGGTTTCTTAAGAAAAAACTCAAACTAAACAGGAAAAGTTTCTTTTTATGTAAGTTGTCTTGATATCGTTTCTGCCTCCTCGTCCTGAGCCATGTGCTGGGCAGATGCAGGGAGCACGTGCTGCAGTGACTGCAGCAGTGACAACCTGGCTGTCCCCTCCTGCTGCCCAGCTCTGACCGTGCCCCTTCCTGCCAGGTCCCTGGAGGAGCTGCTGGTGGATGAAGATGGCAGGTCACTGGTGTCCTGTCCCCCCAGCTCAAGGTAAGAGGGGCTCTTCTGCAGCACAAAGAGTGGCATCTGCCCCTGGCACACCCAAGACACCCAACCCTCCTGGCTGTTGAAGGCTGTGCCAGAGGCCCCATGGGGCAAGTGGTGGCGGGTGGTCCTTGGGGCTCTGGGCAGGTTGGGGGGTCTTTCTGCTGGTCCCCTGCTGCCAGCACACATCCCTGACCTCAGCTGTGTCCCTGATCTCAAGTGTCCCCATGACCTGAGGAGGGGAACTGGACACAATCCTGCTCCAGGGGGGCTGGTTGGGGCTGGGTTTTGCTGCTCATGATGCTGGGGAGGCTGCCTCAGGCTGTGGGTAAAGCAGGTGGCAGATGTGGTGGTCTCAGTTGTCCCCACTTCATTCCAGGCCTGCTGCTATGCATCTTGGCTCTGCACCTCTGTGTCCAGGACCCTCTTGCCACAGCAGGTGAGCTCTGCACCTCACAGGAATCCTGGGGGCCTGTGGGGAGACAAGCAAAGGCAGTGTGGTGCAGGGGGGACTTTGTCCTTCTCCCCACTGTATTCTTAGGATGGAGCTGCACTGAGGAACCTTTTCACAAGGTTTTAACTTGAGAAAAACCAGTTCTTCACACGCAGCTGGGCTGGAAGGGGAGGGAGAAGCTGCTGTAACGTCTGTCCATGGCTCTGCTGCAGTGGCCTGTTGCCTCTGAGCTGCTTGTTGGGCTGCCCAGTCCCCGGCTACAAACGGACTTTGTCACTGTCACTGCCACCCACAACCCAAGTACCATGTGCCTGATGCTTCCCACAGATCCCTTGGGACTGTGCTGTGGCTCAGGAAGGGGTGCAGGGATTACTGAGCATGAGGTGTTTGCTTCACCAAGGGGAACTTTGTGTCTTCCAGAGCACAATGCAGTCACCAGCAACACCTCAGTGGCCATGGCCGCTGCCACGAGCCACGCCTGGGTGGCCATCAACAAGGCCTCGGTGTCCACAGCCATTGCTGCCAGCAAGACCACAGCCACTGCTGCCAAGAAGACCTTGGTGGCCACCACCAAGACCTCAGCGGCCATGGCTGCTGCCACTAACAAGACCTCAGCGGCCATGGCTGCTGCCACTAACAAGACCTCAGTGGCCATGGCTGCTGCCACCAACAAGATTTTGGCCACCAACAAGGCCATGGTGGCCACCAAGGCCACAGCCGCCACCACTGCCTCAGTGGCCATCACCAAGGCCTCGGTGCCCACAGCTGCTGCTGCCAACAATGCCTTAGTGGATGCCAACAAGTCATCGGTGGCCATGGCTTCTGCTACCAACAAGGCCTTGGTAGCTGTGGCTGCCAACACCAGCAAGGCCTCAGTGGATGCCAACAGGTCCTCAGTGGCCATGGCTACTGCCACCAGTGATGCCTTGGTGGGCACCAACAGGTCCTCAGTGGCCATGGCTGCCACTAATAATGCCCCAGTGGCTGCCAATGCCTCTGTGAATGGTACAGAAGAAACTTGGGTGAGTGCAGGAATGGAAAGAGGCTGTTGGCTGGGATATTACAGCCCCATGGACAGGGTCTCCAGCCCAGCTGGTCTTTCATGAGAGCCTGCAGTGCCATGAGCGCATCTCCTGGGGTCTAAGGGGAGAACCTCAGGCATGGTGGGCGGGTGTGCAAAGGCAGCCCCTGTAGACAGTGAGGCTGCTGTTGAGGACAACACTGAGGAAGCTTCACTGCATGGTGACACGCTGCTGTGTTCTGTTTCCAGCTCATCTGCCAGAGCTTTCAGTGCTCTGGGGAGAGGTGTTACCAGGATGAAGCCCATGCCAACGCAACAGTGACCTGCCATAATGAGACTTACTGTGAGGTATGGAGCTCGCTGAGGCTGAGGTGCAGGGGGGCTGAGAGACAGAGTCTGTTTCCCTTTTTCCACACTGGAGATTGTCAGTCTGTATCAGTTTCCTGTTTCCCTTCTCTCTCTCGGTTGTTTTTGCCCTTTCAGATTGGCACCTTGTCACACTTGAGCATTTTTCCCTTTGGCTTTGCTGTTGTAGCTTTATCGTTTCTCCAGCACGAACTACACAGCCAAGTGCAGCAGCACATGCAGCGGGGAGATGTGCAGGACAACAACTGCTCACAACAGCAGTGTGAGCACACAGCAGTGTGCCCTGGACTGCTGCAACTCCTCCCTCTGCCTGCGGCTCAACGCCAGCTCCTATGGTAACTGCCTGCGGGGTCCTCGGCCGTCTGGGGAGCTGAGGTTCATCCTTTGACGCAGGAGGGAAGTGGGTGGGCAAAGCCCATTGCAGAGAGCTGGCAGTGGCTGCACTGTCACCAAGGGCTCCTCTGCCCTGAGACTTGCTCTTGGAGCTGGTCAAGGGGTTGGGGTGTTCCAGCAACTCTGGCCATAGCATGAGCCATGCTGGTGAATCTGTCCCATGCATGGCCATGGAGGGCTCTGCACAAGCTGTGTGCTGGGCACAGCCTCACATGACTTCTTGTGTGTCTACAGGTGACCTGACACCCACCATGGTGCCACCTACAACCACCACCACCACCCGAGCTCCCCCCCGAAATGTAGGTACCAGCCGGGCTGACACTGCTGTGGGCTCCCCTGGGCTGCAGCTGCTGGAGTTCTGAGGCCCCCCTGAGTGGGGGAGAGGGAAAGATCCCCCTGCAACTGCTTTAGAGAGTCAAAAGCTGCCCCTGGAAAGGGAACAAATCCCTAAAGAGCTTTGAAAGGAGAGTGAGTAATGAATGAGTCCTGTCTTGGGCCTGCCCCAGGCAGCTTGAACCACTGGGGTGTGAGCTGTGCTGGGAGCCCAGCCTTCCTTGGAGCTGCAGGGCGGGAACAGGCACCAGCCAGGCACTGCAGCCTTGTTCCTGAGCCTGCATGCAGGGGAAGGTGCTTATCTTTGCAGAGCCCTCTCAAGAGGAAGGAAAGGAGGCTTGAGAAGTGTTTTATGCACTGATGTTTCACTGCAGCTACCTGCAGTTTCAGATGGAGTGCTCTTGGCCTTTTAGCTCTGCATCTAAAATGCCTGAGACTGCACTG
This sequence comes from Corythornis vintsioides, assembly GCA_025447755.1. Lineage (NCBI taxonomy): Eukaryota > Metazoa > Chordata > Aves > Coraciiformes > Alcedinidae > Corythornis > Corythornis vintsioides. Next base: position 6,793 of record JAOEGS010131476.1, read on the forward strand.
GCCAAACATCACAGAACAATGAAGGGTTTGGAAATGAGCCCTGCAGGAAAGAAGCTCAATTCTTGTCCGGGGTGCCCTGCTCTTCCAGACAGATGAAAGCACAGTCTCCTCTGCTTCTCTCTTGCAGGGGAAGGTGTGTGCAGCGTTCTCCTGTCACGGGGACAGATGTTTCAAAGGCAAGAAGACTGTTGCTAAATGCTTTGTTGGGCATGACTTCTGTGAGGTAGGCTCTGTGACTAAGGATCAGGACAGCCCAGGAGCTGGGATGTGAACAGTAAATCCTGGCAGCACCCCTGGGCTAATGTCTCTCTCCTTCCAGATGAAGAAGACGGGTTTGAATTACATGGCGGGGTGCAGCAAGGCCTGCAAGGCTGCCAAACCCGTCTGTGCCGGCGGGATGAAGGCTGCCTGTTACCAGGAGTGCTGTCCAGCTACCCCCAAGGCCAGCTGCCTCAAACTGGATGGCAAAGTTCACGTCAATAGTGCTGGGCAGGTCACTCTGGCCCCGCTCTTGAAGCTCATGGTGTTTGGGGTGGTTCTGCTGAATTACAGGGTGTCTGCTTCCCTCTGGGTGTGAGCAGCAGTTTGGGCAGCCCGCCCTCCATGGAGCTCTGCAGCACTCCTTAGGATCCCTGTCGCTCTCCTGACTCCAGACAAGGCCGCTGAACACTTAATCTCTGCGCTGAGGAAGCTGCAAAGAGGGATTCTTCCCTGTCCTGACAAATCTTGGTGGCCTCGGAGACTTGCAAGCTATTACTGATTCTGAAAGCTGCTGCAGCATGGGCCTCTGTGCTGCTGGGGCTGCAGCTGCTGGAACGAGTGACCTCAGGAGTAGGAACAAGAGGGTGTTAAGCCTGCTTAAAAAAACAAAATTCTGCCTTGACTGGAGGTACAGGGTCTGCTCTAGTTCATAATCTGCTTGCAATGAAGCTTTTCTGGGCACACTTTTACTTATTAGTTTAAAACTGCTCTGGTATTGAAGTATCTCTTGTTGGGGTAGGTAACATTAGTAACTGTTTCATCTCCAGTTCTTAGGCAGGAAAAGGAGATTAATCTGAAAGTGCCGCATGTTTTAGATGTCCTGTTTCACATTTGTGATTCTCTGCTGTTAAATGCAGAGTAGAGATGTGAGCCAGTAATGTGAACCACCCTCCCCGTGCTCCCTGGCCTGTGATTGCATCACCGGGCGCTGCTGCACAGGGTGCTGGGCATATCCCCTGGTGTCAGTGCTCTGTGAATGCTCTGTTCTCCCCTGCCCCTGCTTTCCTAAAGGCTGCAAAAATACACCAACCACTGTCTCAGTCCTGGCTCTGAGTGTGGCTGGCATGACCTGATGTGGAGGAAGGGGAGGGTGATCCCAGGGGTGCTGGTTTGAGGTGCTGGCTGCCTGCTGAGGGCTTTTATCTCAGTGCTCTGAGGTGCCACAGGCCCAGCAGCCCTCGTGCCATGGAGGTGGGGTTGGTGAAACCAGCTTCACCCTGGCACGAGCTGGCCCCTTTCCCCTCGCAGAGCTGCTCTCTGCACAACCCCAGCACAGCCTCTGGGGCACTTAAAATTTGGTTTAGGCCACCAGGTCAATGTATCTATATCAAGTGAAACCAGAACAAAACCCGGGGAATTTATATATCAAAACCATCCTGGAGAACCACATTTCTCGTAAAAGCAGAGGTTGAGTGCTTGCAGATGGCATTTCAGACCATTCCTCTGCTTTGGTTTCCCCTTTGCAGCCTCCTGTCTGTGCTGCTGGCTGCTGGAGTGCAGTGCAGGCAGCAGCAGGGTGACTTCACCAGGGTTGCTCTGTTTTTTCACAATCTTTAGATCTTGGGTCTTGTGTCTCTAGCTGTAGAAAGAGATAACTGAGGCCGAACTCTCCCCTCTCTCCTACACACCTCTGTTGACATCTCCTAGCACCTGCTCGCATAGTCTGCAGTAATTATTTGCATAATAAATTGGCTTGTGCCAGCTGGATCCTGAAATTACACAAAAACCAATTCAAGGTGGTCGTGATAAAAAGAGCTCCTGATTTTACTAGGAAATAAACCTTCCGAGCTTTCCGCTGAGCCCGGAGAGCTCCCGCCTCCCCTTCCGTCGGGAGACTCTGCGGACGCTCCGTTCCGTGGGTGCGCAGAGACCTCCCGGGTGTTCAGAACCGTCTCGGCTGCGCAGACCGCGCTCGGCTGCGGAGCCGCTGCCCGGGGCGGTGCCATCACTCGGTGGATGCCGGTGACCCGCAGCAGCGGCTCCCCCCTCACGGCCCCGCCGCGTCACTCAGTGTCCGGCCCCGCCCGCGGCCCCGGAGCGAAGAGCTAACGGAGCCGGGGCAGGCCGAGAGCGGCCGGGGCAGGTCGAGAGCCGCGGAGCCCAGCGGAGCCCAGCGGAGCCGGGAGGGCTGCCGGGGGCCCGGGAGGCTCCGCGGAACGGGAGCGGGGCAGAGGCGGCTGCGGGGAGGGGGTCTCCGCGGGCCGGGCACGACGCGTCGCGACAGCGGCACTGAGAGGCCGGGCCGGGGCAGCCGCCGCTCCCGGTGCGGGCATGGACCAGTCGGTCGCCATCCAGGAGAGCCTGGCGGAGGGCGCGACGTGCCGGATCGTATCCTTTGCCTCGGCCGTGGCTTGCGCGGCCGTGCCCGGGGAGGCCGGGCTCCCGCCGGGCTCCCTCCGCTCTTCTCCTCCCGGTTCCCTCCCCTCCCGCCCCGCTGGCCTCTCTCCTTTACCTCGGCGCGGGCTCGGTGTTTGCCGGCTGTTCCTTGACCGGCGCTGCAGGCCGTGCAGGGCGTCCTGGCCGCCGGGCAGAGCGTGGAGAGCCGGCTACTGGGCCTGGTGGAGAGCGGCGGGGAGCACGCGTGGGTGCCGGGACCACGGCTGCCGGGGGGAGGGCAGCGAGGCCTGGGGACAAGAACAACTGTGGAGAAGCCAGGAGTTCCCAGTGCCTCCCACAGGCCTTGGAAACTGTCTGAAAACCCCTCTCCTCGCCCAAAAACGTTCCAACAGGGTGGAGTTCACGGGGTGGCGGTTTGAGGGCACTGTGGCATTTCCTCTCCTGTACATTATGAGAGACCAGGGTGAAAGCCTAGGCCCTGAGGGATTTTGTCTGGTGTATTTTACCAGCAACACAAATCCATTTGTATTTAAACGATAGGGTGAGCAGCTGGGTGGGCTGAAGTTGCTCTGGGGTTTGCATGAGGCTGTGCTGGCAGGTGCTGCTGGGAGGGATGGGGTCTGTCTGTACCTGTGGGATGACACAACTGAAGAGGGGGTGCTTCCCTGTTCTCCATGCTTGCAGGATCCACGTGTACACTCACCGGCGCATGGCCATCACGGCCGAGGATGTCTGGCTAGAGAGAGTTATCCCGCTCACAGAAGGATTTGCAATGCGAGAAGGTACCAGCTCCTTTTAGTGGCTTCAAGGCCATCTCCAAAGAAGCTGATGAAGGGGTTTAGAGTCTGTATCTTCTTGTCCTGCTTGCTGAGATGTGGGATCTGCTGAGATGTGATGTGGGATCTGCTGAGATGAGATGTGGGATGTGCTGAGATCTGGGCACTGCTCAGCTTTCATGTTTTTTCTTTGATTTGTAATTCCTGGTGACACTTGTGCATCCCGTAGTGTAGCTGGAAGGGCCCTGCTCTGCAGCCCAGAGCATCCATGTCCTCCCAGTGCTGTGACCTCCTGCCCCCAGGAATGTCCCAAGCTCACGAGTCTCAGAGCAGCAGTGCAATCTGCAAACCTCTGCTTAGCTTTGTAACTGGACTTTGTTCTTTTTCACAGTTGTCCTTGACAGTGACCTTCCTGTCATCGGTGAGTTCTGTGCTTGCTTCAAGGTGTCCCTGGGCCCTGCAGCAGCCACTCAGCGAGCCAGGGGTGGGGGCTCTTGTGCCTGGGGTAGATCTTGTGCTGCTGCTGGGGAGCTCGTGCTGTGTCACGATTCAGCTCATGCTGACAAGTACCCCAGTTCAACCAGAGGAATGCTTTTAAACTGCTACTGGAAGATTAGTTATTGTTACTGAATGGACAGAAATAAAAATCAGTAATTTTATAATAATTTTAAATTTCGAAATGGCATTCTCATGTGAAATGTGGGAAGGACCGTGACAAGAGGGAACAGGGAGCTGAAGCCTGTGTGTGGCTGGAGAAGATGCTGGGTTTCCGAGGGCTCAACAGCTCTTCTCCCACTGTCTTTAGGCTCCGATGTCACCATCCAGATCAGTTCAGAAGACAATCAACTCACGGTGCAGCTGCCGTTTGGTTCCCACACTCGCACGTTCCTTCAGGAGGTCGGCAGGTGCATCCCAGGTACTAGCACTGGGGGGCTTTGGGCTGGAGGCGTCGGTGGCACCCCCGGCCCGCGGCGGTTGCCGTTTCTTCCCGGCGTGGGGAGCAGCGTCGGATTGTAGGCGGAAAGCAGCGCAGAGGTGGTGGTTCCATCGTGACGATGCTCCCGCGTCAGACGCTCCGCGGTCACGACCGGCGCTCGTCTGAGCAGTCGCCACAGGCGACCCGCGGCCGAGCCGCGGTTCTTGTGCCGCCGCTGGCAAAGCGGGCGGAGCCGCTCCGAGGCACAAGCCCCGGCTCCGTCATCCCGGCCCGGTGCAGCGGGGCGACTTTCGGGGCTTCCCGGCCGGGCGGCGGGAGTTCAGCGCCCCGCGCTCCGCTCGAGTGGCCTCTCGGCCGCTGCCGCCGGGCGGCTCCGCGGAGCTCGCGGCGCCGGGACCGGCCCCCGAGGGGGCCGGGCCGGTTCCCGGGGGCGGGCTGGGCGCTTGCACCGGGCCGAGCGGCGGCGATGTCGGCGGGCGGCCGGTCCCACGGAGGTGAGCGCGGGGTCCCAACGGCTCCCGCCGCGGGAAGGGACGGGCGCGGGCAGCCCGGCGGGGAGCGGGGCGGGCGGGGGAGCCGTGGTGCCCGACTGCCGTCCGGGGCACGGGGAGCCTCTCGGCGCTGGCCCCGGGCGCACGAGCGAGGCCCGGCCGCCCTGCACGGAGCGGCATCTTAGCTGGGCGCGGGGGAGGGCGCTGGGGCCGGGGGCTGAGCTCCCGCCCGGGGCTCCTGGAGCGGCCGGTCCGGGCATCCCGAGGTCAGAGCTCCCCGCTGCCTCCTCGTCTCACCCGCGGGCAGTGGGAGCGGCGCAAACCGCACAGGAGCCGCGGGGCTCGGTCTGCATCTCCCCCTCTCGCCGGCCCTAGGCTGCTGCCGGGCTCTGCGAGAACGGCGCGGTCCCCGGGGCAGTGTCTGTTGCTTCCCCGGGAGGGAATGTCTGTCTGTCTGTCTGTCGGTCAGCCTCTCCGCCCCGCGGGGTCGGTGCCTGTTGCCTCATCCCCGCGGCTCCCGGCGCCCGTTGCCGTTTCCCTCTTTGCAGAGTGGGAAGATGCAGAGACAAAAGCAATTCTGGAAGGTAGCGTGGGATTCAAAATCTGAACGATACCATTTCTAGTTTATTCATTTCCATTTAGATGGTGCTCCCCTCAGTTCCTAAAGGCGCAGTTTGGTATTGCAGGTGTTGTTTCTTTTGATTTCTATGTTTATCAATAACGTATTAAAAAAAAAAACCCAACAAAACAACCGAGAAGGGGTGAACTTTGTAACTTGGGGAGCAGCATGGTCAGGGCTGAGCCAGGGCTGGGATCTGGGAACGTCCTCTTGGACACACACTCTTTTAACCTGTGAATTAGAACTGGCTGGGAGAGACTTGGGCATAGCTACAGTCTTAGGAGAAAAAACATACTGAATGAAACACAACCCTACTTATCTCTTGGTGTTTTTGTTGTATCTGGAGCACAGTAACATACTTTCAGTTGTAAGCTCCCTGGGGAGTAGTTCTATCAAATCGTGCCCTTGGCAAAGTTGCCTTTTCCAGGCTTCATTGTGTTTTTCTTGAGTCAGAGGAGTGTAGGGATCTCTTGTCTCCACCCTCCCCCCCACTGCGTATTAGCAGAAAAAAATGCTCTGCCATCAGGTGGGGTCTTTTGGAAATTGATTCAGAATGAGGCTTTGTCTGCCTGTTCCCAGGAATAGAGCTGTAACTAGTTTAATGAACATGGATGCAGAGAGCAACTTCCAGAAGCAAGTCAAAGCACAGTGAAGGACTGCTTAAAGGCTCCCACTTGCTAGTAGAGTGATCTTAGTTCATGATACCTTCTGTGAATGACTTTAAATGTGCTGTGCTCTGTATGTTTTATGTTCACAGTTTTGGTTAAAACCCCTACCTAAAATCCAGTGTGTGTGTAGACGTGTACAGCCACAGCTGGAGTTGGAACCCTGAGAAGAACAGCCTTGCTTCCCTGCAAGTGCAGTCCCCTCTGGACTGCTGCCTGTGCTTTCAGAGTAGAATGCACTGTCTGAGACTCAGCAGTAATGGCAAGGCTAATTTAATTGTCCCTCTTGCATGGATCCTACTTTATCCAAATATATGATACATTTTCCTGATGCAGAAAAGTACTGTAATGTCACTGCATTTTTAACAAGAACATCTCTTACTGCTTAAATGTAACTGCAAATCCTGCCTGATTCTGGCCATATGCCTTCTGCTGTTCTGTAACCTCTGCACACAGCTCGTTATTTCTGTGTTCAGTTCAATTATTGGAAAAGGTCGTTATCTTGCTAAAATGTCCCACTTTCTGTTGCTGATACATAGATCCCTCTGGCTACAGCAGTCTGTGTCTGGGTGTACATTTATCTAAAGGAAACAGCTCTTTCCCAGGAATAACCTATGTCTTGGGAGACTGCTACCTAAAACTGATTCCTATTAATGAGGTTAGAAAGCAAAGGTGTGTACATTACCATGATCTTTGGATCACTTAGCAACTGTGTCAGCAGCACAGAGCAGGGATGGAACTCTTGCAGCTGCACTAAGGCCTTTTGCACGCTGGCAAACGGCATCATCCTGTGTGGGTGATAAAACCTGAGCTGCTCCCTTCCTGTTACAGAAGAAGTGGTTGTCAGTTAAAGTGAAAGTCCAGGCTGGTTCTTCTCCCTGCCGTGGCTCGGGCAGTGCTGGTTACATAATTCATGCCTTTGGAGAGGCTGCAGAGCTCTGTCCCACTCACCTCGCATTGCATCCCTGAGCAGCATAAACTGCTGTTCCATTCTGCATGGCACTGGCTGTGTGATCAGTGCAAGTGCCTGAGTCATCTGCTCCTCTGCCAACAGCTCTGATAAATCCTCTTACACAGCCTTTATTCTCAGAGGGCTCTTGGGCAGGAGAGGTTTTCTGAGCTGAAAATAAGGCCACTTCTTGTCAGCTTGTTTATATTCAGAGTGCTTAGGTAAAGTACTTCAGTTTCTGTTTCTGGTTAGCACTCGTGTCCTGGAGAATGTACTATAACATCTCAATTTTTTTGGCTTGTGCTTACTGAAGGAGAAGGTCAGATGAATGACTAGAACCTTATAATCTTAAGAACAATTTATATATGAGAATTAGATTTGTGTTCTAAGTATCATAATCTTGAGATTGCTGTTTGTGCATCTGAAACATGGAGACCCCCAAGCAGAATCTTCTGCTTTAACTGTTGTTTTGCTTCTTGTAGGAGCAGAGTATTGTAACTGAAACAAAATGTTGAAAGATTTTGCTAATGTGGTGTGATGCGTTCAGTTCTGTTTGAGTAGCAGCAGCCCTGTTACTTTTAGGAATGTGTGGTGTGCTTTGATGCAAAACCTGTTTCTCCTGAGGGCTGGGGGTTCTATGGTAACTGTGCTGGGAGACACGTGTGCTTTGCTGTGTGTTTGCAGAGATAGAAACTCTTCAAATGATACCATGGGGTTTTTTTGGGTGTCCCCCCCCCGCCTTTTTCTTCCTTTCTTTGTACTTCATGTCTTGCTTCAGAAAGGAAAAACCTGTTATTAACACACATTTTTTGCATTCCTGGGATAAAGCCCTGGATTTTGTGCTGCTAAGTCCTGGTTTGGCTTAGCTGTAAGGGAGAGCCAGCAGCAGGCAGGCAGCACAGAGCATTCTGCTGCTCTCCAGGGCTGCATGACATGCCAGTGTCTCTCTTCTGAAGGGGAAGCTGCATCCTCACAGAACAGTTTGGTCAGACTAAGCTAAATCTATCAGATAACTGAGACTGTTGGGCACTTCGTTTCTCAACACAACTCTAAATTACATTCTGCTTACAGATTTTTGCTGGCGTTTGCACGTGTACTGATAAATTAAAGAACACTGTTTTTAATGTTAAACTTTTTTTTTTTTTTTTTTTCCAGAAGTGGTTGACTCTGGAGGTGTCAAACTGAATGGAAAACAGCTGGTGGCCTGTCAGAACTGGAGCCACGAGAACACTGATAAAAGTGCTCCCAGGTATGGTGTGTCTTCCCCTTCTCGTGTGGGTTTGGTGGAGCAGTGAAGGGAGAGGTGTGTAAACCAGCTCTTGGAGGAGGGTCTAGGGAGGAGTAGAAGTGGTGTTGACATTTTTTTTGCAGGTTCAGCTGTTCCTTCCCTCCTCAGGGGATTTCTGTCCTCCAGTGACAGTAAATATAACCCACCACAGTTCAAGGTACTTCTGTGTGATTGTGCTGGATGAAATGAACTGTGGTGGGCAAGTTGTTGATATTTTGATGTCTAGAGAAGAAAAAGAAAGTTCAGAGAGTTCTGGGATCCCTGGTTTTCAGTTGGAAACCAAGTGGGGAAGTTGGTCTTTCTGTTGCCTGGGTGTGAGATCTATGGACACATCAGTGCTCGAGCAGTCTTGCTGCTGCCTTATCTCATTCCATCTGCTGGTACTGGTTGTGGGGTCTAAAGCAGAAGTTGGCAACTGCTTGAAAAGAGCATCTTCAGCTTCTAGTCAGGAGAGAAGAAAGCTCAGCATAAGCACGGTGTCAAAACTTCAGTGGGAATTTCAGGGCAGTCTCTAGTCCCCTATTTGGGCATATTTTTGCTGCTTAGTGGGACAGGACCTGCTCGTGTTGTTTATTTTGAATTGAGAGAGTTTTGGCTTAGGGCCACCATGTCTTAGAGATGTGGTCCTAAAATGTTACTGTTTCATTTTCCAGTTCCCAGGACTTTGTGGACCCCGCTGCATATCCTACAAAGTCTGTCTGTGCTGTCCTTGGCACTAGTGTGCAAATTGTTGACCTTAAATTTATACTGTCCACTTGCTGTGGGAACTCCCAGGCTGTGGCATTATCACTGTTGCAGAAGAGTTTGCAGAGCCACCAGATAGTACATAAAAGCACCTCTGTCTCCATCCACCCTGTGCTGCCTCCTTTCTCAGCAGAGCTGGTAGTTTTCCACCAGAAGGCTTTTTAAACACACACAAACAATGCCATTTGTCGTTCTTCTGCTGAGGTCAGAAGGGTGAGCAGAGGTGGCAGGAGATGAGCAGGAGAGGTGTAGAGTCTGTATCAGCATCCAGCTGTGAGCAGGGCTCTGGGTCAACTGTCTGCACAAGCTTAGTGAAACCATTTGCTGTTGCAGTTACGTGCACTGGTTTTATCTGGAGAGCTGAGCTAAGAAACGTTCATTTTTGTCATTGGCTCGTCCCAGGCATTGGTTATCTATCTTTAGTGAAACAGGTACAAGTGAATCAAGTCCTTGTCAGAAATAAACTGTTTAGGGTGTAAGTCTGTCTCTGGTTTCATTGTGTGGTTTTGCTTTCACTTGCAGGCAAAACAAGCTCAAAGCTGAAGTGACAGCTGGAACTGTGCAGCCCTCCAGCACCATGGTCCCAAATGAGGTGTCGGTCTTGCCAGAAACAAATTTTGGTCTAAGAGACACTATTGTTAAATCTCAGCTTGCACAAATGGAGGACTCCTACACAGATATCCAGAGCTTCAGGTAATGGTCATTCCCAAGAAGAACTTATCTATGCAGGGGTAAGTTAGAGTAAGCTGTCAAAATAGCTCCTGTTAGTTATTTCATGCAGTACCCCTGCAAATAGGAAATTTTTTAGAAGGGAATATTTAGATCCATACTTTCTAGAACAACTTTCTTTCCTCATTTAGGCATTAGCAGAGAAAAATAAATTAATTTGTGTTATGTCAAGGCTTGCCTTGTGGTTCTAGTTGAGAAAATGGCCTTTTTGGAAGGATTTTCTCCTGTGTTTATTTCAGACTTTGTCTGGAAATGCATCTGTTCTGTGCATCTTTGCCCTTCTCTCTCCCTGCTCTGGTTCACTGTTCAAATGTGCTCATTAGAGCTCGGGCAGAATGTATACTTCAGACCAACACTTCACTGTGGTTGAAATCCTCTTAGTTAGTCTAACAGATCCAACTTAGGGTTTTTTTATCCATTTCTGTTTGTTTTTTGTACTATTTGTAGCAATGTGTATCCTTCTGCAAAACACGTCTGTGAACATGCTAGTGCAAGTGTTTAGGGATTTAAACTTGGTCACCTTTTCCCCCCGGAAACCTGTTACTCCTAGTTAGTTAAGTGTGGTATTATTTACATGGGTTAATGACAGCAGCATTTCCAGCAGCTCCACAGCTTGCAGCTCTGGGATTCTGTTTATTTCTTTGCAGGTTTTTTGTTGGGACGTATAATGTGAATGGTCAGTCACCCAGGGAGAGCCTCCAGCCCTGGCTGAGGTGTGATCCTGATCCTCCAGATGTTTACTGTGTGGGGTGAGTGTCCCTTTCTGGCCTGTCCCCCCACAGAGTGACCGCGGGTGGCTTCTGGTGAGTGTGTAGCATGGGGGTGTTCTGCTGGGACGCCACAGCTGAGGAATGTTTGCACTGCCCTACTCCACTGCACAGCTCTAGTGTGTGTTTGTGTAGCCTGAAAGGGATAAAGTGTTTGGGCTCTCTGGCACTGCAGTGTGACAGAATCTTTAATGCCATTCAATACTGAGTAATTTAACTTTAACACCTCTGGCATCAGCATAACTGAGGTTGAGTTTTCAGTTACAAGTGTAGTGAGTATAAACTGATTTAGTTCTTTCCCAGACGAGAGGGCTGGAGAGTTATAAACCAGTGCATGTATCCATGGGTTCCTTCCTCTGACACAGTTTCCAGGAGCTTGATCTGAGTAAAGAAGCCTTCTTTTTCAATGACACCCCGAAGGAAGAAGAGTGGTTTAAAGCTGTAACTGATAGTCTGCACCCAGATGCCAAATACGCAAAGGTAAACGTGGCTTTTGGGGAGGTTTGAGTGTGGAACTGTTTTCCACTCAGGCCTCTTTTCCCTTTGCTTTGTCTTGTTCTCAGTCACTGTGTCTTCCAGAGGCTCATAGCAGGCTTTTGCTCAGAGGAGCTCTGCAGGTGCAGTAGGTAGTGCTGCTGTGCGGGGGGCATTCACCAGAGCCAGCCACCCACAGGTAAAGGAAGCTCTTGCTGTCTTGAGGAAGAGAGTAGAAGTATCTTGGCTTCTCTCGTGTCTCCACAATGCATGGTGGGATGAGTTGTGAAGGTATCTTAGCAGGCATACTGTGTATGTTTGGGCTATTGCCCCTTAGGTCTGCTGTGTCCCTTGTCACTGTTCTTGAAGGGAAGCTCGTTCCATGGGCTGTCACTGAACTGTTGGCTTTGCTTTGGGCTTCAGCTTTGTTTACTGGGGTGTTGTCCCCTGGCTCCTGCCTGTGCTGTGCTGCTAGAGTGCCTGTGTGCTGTGAGCCAGCTGATCTGCCAGACGAGCCTGGAATTCTCTTTTTCTTCATCTGTATTTTGGTGACCAGTATTCTGGGCCGGGGGCAACTTCTTCTCTGATTACACCTCTCCCATTCCAGTATTTAATGGAACAGGATTTGTTTTTCAGGTGAAACTCGTGCGGCTCGTAGGAATCATGCTTCTGTTGTATGTGAAAGCTGACCTGGCTTTGAACATCTCTGAGGTGGACGTTGAAACCGTGGGAACTGGAATCATGGGGAGGATGGTAAGAGTGGCAACTGGGCATGAGAAAGGGTGAGATGTAGAAGAGTCCCAGAGATCCCCTTCCCAGTGGCTGTTCCTCCAGCTAAGGGATGCAGCTGCCTTCAGAAGCACCCAGTCCTGCCCCTGGGCAATTCAGGGTGTTGCTGGAGGGAGTGTCCATGTGTTTCCAAAGACCTCGAGAGGAACGTCTCTGAAGGCTTTTTTTCTCTCCTGATCACATGTGCTGGGCTGTGAGGGGCTTTGCTCTCATGTGATTTTTGATTTTCCCAAAACACAACACAAGGAAACATGAGCAGAAGAAATATGTCTATCCAGATCAGTTTTCCTGAGGAGGATTTCATGGCCTCTTGCCATTCTACACCACTGGAATAAAGTCTGTGCCCTTTGCTTGTAGTTTCTGTGAATATTAAAGCTATAAAACGTCAGAGGTATTTCTGACCAGCTAAATCACGGGCTTCTTCCATTTACAGATTTGTTTATGGTTTGTGTTAAAAAGATCCACTTTGTTGCTAAACAGGTTTCAGAACTTGCTGAGGTAACTGACCAGCTCTCTTAGGGAGTTTATTTCCTTTGTACTGGCTAGGTGCCAAATCACAAAGTAGGTTCTGTGTGCTTGCTTGGTTGCTGTGTCAACCTTCACATGAGTTACTAACACAGGTTCACTGACGTTATCACTAACTGAGGATTTCAGCCTTTTCCTTCCTCTGGAATGAAGTGTTCTGCCTCAGATGTGTTCTGGTTTCTCCACTGCTGGTAACCCATTTGTGAATTCATCCGTTGTCTAGAAGCTTCTGACCGACATCTCTGTCTTTATCTTTTAGGGTAACAAAGGTGGTGTTGCCATAAGGTTCAAGTTCCACAACACCAGCGTGTGTGTGGTGAATGCTCACCTGGCAGCTCACGTGGAGGAGTATGAGCGGAGGAACCAGGACTTCAAAGACATCTGCTCTCGGATGCAGTTCTGCCAGTCAGATCCCAACCTGCCCCCTCTCACTATTGGCAAGCACGAGTACGCTTCCATCTGAGCCACTGCATGTGGCAAGGACCTTGTGAACCTGCTGGGGTGTCAGGTTCTCAGCAGGGGCACCCAGTGATCAGCCTGGAAGGGCCAGAAATGTTTTGCTCTGACCCTGGTTTTGAGAGGTCACCTATTTGGGTCTAAGTCACTTGTCTTCTCATGGTCTTCCAGGCATTGTTCTGTTTTCAAGCATGAAGTGGGAATGGGGCAAAAGATGTATTGATTTTCCCCAGTGGATTGTGGGGTTTAGTCAGTGTGGAATATTCAAAGCACCAGTTATTAGGAGGTAGTGACAAACACACAGAAGAGTAAATAAGACCAGAAAAGGTAGAAAATGTGGCTTCTCTTTCATGTTTTCACTCTTAATCGTTCTCCCTGATGGAGAAGCAGACCCAGCACCCACCTGATCGTGTCAGATTGGAAGAGCTCATACTTGTGTTGGGTGCTTTAGGGGCTGCTTGTGTCTGGGAGGTTTTTAGGCCTCTGTGCAGACTTCTGGTGTGTGTTCTCTTTCAGTGTGATCTTATGGCTGGGTGACCTCAACTATCGGCTGGAGGAACTGGATGTGGCCAAAGTGAAGCAGCTCATAGATGAGAAAGCCTTCCTAGAGCTTTGCCAGTATGACCAGGTACTGATCTCACCTGCCTGCAGGGGGTGCTTAGGGTGCTGATTAGATGCTGCACAGTGCTCCTTTGGTCTTCTCAGTACCCAGCATCTCCCTTTTAGCTCGTATGAGAATTGTGCTGTAGCTTATTTTAAATATTTTTTTTTCTTTTTCCCTTCTTCTTCCATAGCTGAAGAGGCAAATGAATGCACATGCAGTCTTTGAAGGCTTTACAGAGGGAGAGATTTCTTTCCAGCCAACATACAAATATGACGCTGGCTGTGATGACTGGGACACAAGGTATGGGGATCACCTTCTCCATGCTGCCAATGGCTGATGCTATTGCTGAAGGAACTGAAAAGAAAGTTAAAAAGAATTGCAGATCTAAAGGCTGTAAATACAAATAGTGCTGAAATTATTGCTGTCCCTCTCATTTGGCTCCAAAATCCATCTCCATGGATGCAGTCCATGCACATTGTGAAGAAAAAAAAAGAGTAAACTGTAAATATAGATAAATATAAATATATCTAAAAAATATGGAGCCTGAGTTTTAATGTTCACGGTTCTTAAGATCAAAAGTATCTCTGAATATCACTTAATATGTTAATTGTATCTTTGAAGAAGTAGAAATTAAAGCATGGTACAGAGTATCTAACAGTAGGCAAGAAAACTGTAATTACTCAAAGGAAGTGTGGGAAATGCAGCTTTGGGAGAGCTCTGGCTGCAGGGCTCGTTCCTGCGCCATGCTGAGAGCTGTTTCTCCCTGTTGCAGTGAGAAGTGTCGTGTCCCAGCATGGTGTGATCGGATACTCTGGCGAGGGCAGGACGTGGCTCAGCGCAGCTACCGCAGCCACATGGCTCTGAAGATCAGCGACCACAAGCCAGTCAGCTCTGTGTTTGACATCGGGGTGAGTGCTGAAGGAAATACCTCTGTGGGAAGGAGGAGGGAGGTTCTGCTGATTTCCATCTCCTCCTGCCTTTAAAGAGAACATCCACAGAGAACAATAGCTTAAAAGGTGGGCTAGATAAGAAACTGAGCTAGGATTGTTGTTCATAGAACAACAAGAGGTACTTCAGTTAATCAGAATAATGCATGAATATATGTAGGTGGTTTTTTTAAGGTGTTTTTTTTCTTTTCTTTTTTCTTCTTTTCCTAGTAATTTTCACAGAATCTCACAGTGCAGGATGCTACATCACTGACAACACAGCAGTTGTCCATTTTTTATTTTTTTTTTTAATTATCCTTTATTTAGAAAAAAAATAAAGCTGATTTAGCACTGACTGGGTCACGGTCTTGCTCCTTTACTGTTGGATCCCGAGAAGACCTGGCTCTGTTCATTACACATGTTGTGTATGCTGCTGTACTGCTAAAATCAACCCACATCATTCTGTTCCCAGCTGTGTGGCAGCTCCCCTGCAGAGGCACATGAAGCCAGGGGTGCAGTGTGTGTCCTTTGCAGGTGAAGGTGGTGAACGAGGTGCTGTACAGAAAAGCCTTTGAGGAAATCGTTCGCTCACTGGACAAGCTGGAGAACGAGAACATTCCCTCGGTGACGCTTTCCCGGAGAGAGGTGGGAAGAGAGCAACCCCAGACCCCAGCTCTGACACTAGGTGCATTCCAAACCCTGGCGTCTGGTTCCAGAGAAGTAGAATATTTTGATTTCCAGCTGTTCTGTTTATAAGCCCTGGGAAGATGTGGTTTTATGGGGTAAATTCACAGTATCAGGCTGAAACTTGGGGTGTGTTACTCCCTGAGGTGGGGGGAGAGTAACAGGATAGTTTGTGGCCCTTGCTCTGAATTTGTTTGAAAGATAAAATGTAAAAGCTGAAGGCTTTGGAGAAGGTCACAAAACTGCTGTTTGCTTTGTGAGTTGGGGACTAAGAAAGATAAGCAAATGAGACCTTTGAGGCTACAGCTATCTTGCCATGTTTCACTGAGGTTATTTGAGGGAAGCATTGGTTTTAATGGGCCCCTGATGTAAACGACTTTAGCATCCAGACTAAGCAGCTATAAACCTATGCAGGTCTGCAAGAGATGGGGTATGGGAGCAGGAGGGTTAGTCTGGGTATCTTGCTGCTAATGATTAAACCACAGGTCTGGAATTGCTGCTGTCTGGCAAGGTGGAACTGGCTGATGGTGTCAACGTTTGTTTCTAGTTCCATTTTGAAGATGTAAAATACATGCAGCTTCAGGTGGAGAAGTTTACAATCCGCAATGGCCAAGTGCCCTGCCAGTTCGAATTCATCAGTAAACCAGATGAGGAAACCTACTGCAAGGAGTGGCTGACTGCTAATCCCAGTAAAGGCTTCCTGCTGTCAG
Source organism: Corythornis vintsioides (assembly GCA_025447755.1). Lineage (NCBI taxonomy): Eukaryota > Metazoa > Chordata > Aves > Coraciiformes > Alcedinidae > Corythornis > Corythornis vintsioides. The sequence goes on from JAOEGS010131476.1 coordinate 22,524, forward strand.
GTGAGCTCCTTGTTCAGCTCCTGTTCATGAGCTCATATTGACAGTGTCTGGCTTAGTTCTCTCTGCTATTCTGAGAATGCCGTGTCTGTTTGCAGGTTACTGCTTTAATATCTTTTTTAACTTGAGTGTGGGTTTTTTGCCTTTTTTTTTTTTTTTTCATCTGGCAGATGCTGAGATCACAATTGAGTTGGAGGTGTTTGTTAATAAATCAACAGCTACACACTTGAACTCTGGAAAGGAAAAACTTGAAGATATCTTGGTCTTGCATCTTCACAGGGGGAAGGATTATTTTCTGTCTGTAACAGGCAACTACTTGCCGAGTTGCTTTGGGTCTCCCCTTCATACGCTCTGTTACATGAGGGAACCAATCCAGGACATGTCAGCAGAATCCATTCAGAAACTTGTGAGTTACAGGCAAGATTCCCTTCTGGACCCACAAGAACTGTTAAAGCTAGATGTTATGTCCTGATTCTTGCTGAAGAGCCTTCTTCCCTGGTCCATAGTCTGAGTACTAACCCCTTCCATCCAGAGAGCACTGCCAGTGAGATCCCATTTGCCCTGCAGCTCTAAAGGAGGACCTGTCCCCTGCAGCCTGGGGCTTTCTCCACACAGAATGGAGATGTCTGAAGCACAATGTGATGTCCCCCTAGAGCTGAGTGCATGTGAAGTGTGCTTGAGAGCAGCTCGTTCCTTCTGTCTGGACTTCCAGTGTAGATGTGCCTCCTGTACTGGTCTTGTGTGAGACTGGTGAGGGAAGGGTCAGGTGTAGGTGCTGTCAAGTATTTCTGCAGAGTTGAATAACTTGTCTAGCTACCTTCTGATGATTTTTTCCTTCCCCCTCCCCCTCGCAGACCCTGATGCCACTAGAGGGGGGCGATGCTGCTGCTCAGGCTGAGAAGCCGATGGACATTCCCAAGGAGCTGTGGATGATGGTGGATCACTTGTACCGCAGCGCTGCCCAGCAGGTCAGCTGCTCATCACTGCTAGCTGGCAAAGAAAGAGAGAGGCCATCTGAGAGATGTGATCCTCTTGCCTAAGTGGTGGTGACCTTGTATGTGGATGGCATGGATCACCAGCTGTCCTCTGTTGCAGCTCCTCGGGGTGGGATTTCTGCTGATAGCTACTGGTCTGGAGAGACTTTCCCAGCCAGATTATGACATTGCT
>JAOEGS010131476.1:23787-35851 GCA_025447755.1 Corythornis vintsioides
TGCAGCTCCTCGGGGTGGGATTTCTGCTGATAGCTACTGGTCTGGAGAGACTTTCCCAGCCAGATTATGACATTGCTCTGTTTAATCAAATAATTCCAGTTTGGGACTGACCAGCTGGTGTCTTTGCAGGAGGACCTGTTTCAGCAGCCAGGCCTCAGATCTGAATTTGAGCAAATCCGGGATTGTTTGGACAAAGGAATGCATGATACCCTCTGTATCCTTTTAGATAAGGCTCGCTGTGCCCTAGGCACCAAAACTGGAAAAGATTTGATGAGTCTTCTGTGGTTTTTAACTACTGTCTCTCATCTTGGGGTAGCTGAGATGTGCTGTCTGACTGCCAGCATCTCTGTGTGGAGCCAGAGCTGTGAGTGACAGGAGGACTTCTCAAAGAGCAATGTCTTGGCAGAAATAGGACCAGAACAGCTCACGCTTTGCTTGCCTCTTCCTTAGCTGCCTTTGGATCAGTTGGCAGCAACCACTCTGTGGCAGAAGCCCTGCTGCTGTTCCTGGAGAGCCTGCCAGAGCCCGTGGTCTGCTACAGGTCCTACAGCAGCTGTTTGGAGAGCGCCGGCAGCTACCCGCTGTGCAGCCAGGTACTGCCCAGGGCAGGGGGGAGAGCCCCTCCCCCCAGACCCTTGACAGGGCTTTGTTGTCAGAACATTAATCAGCTGGTGACAGAAAGGGTCTGGAGCTATTGCTCCTTGGCTATTAAGAGCTGCTGGCTTTTGCAGTGATGTCGTGGGTGAAGCTGCTCAGCCACTGCCGTGTCTTTGGTAGAAATGATGTTTTTCCTTCCCCTCCTCAGATTATCTCCAACCTGCCAGCCTGCCACAAAAACGTGTTTGAGTATCTAATGGCATTTCTGCGAGAGCTGCTGAAGAATTCAGGGAAAAACCACTTGGATGTGAATATTCTCGGTAAGGCGAGTAACAGCACCGCTGTGGTGAGGGGCTGAGTAGAGAGCAGAGGCCTCCAGAGCAGCAGGGGCACTGGAGAATAGACCCCAGACCCCCAGTCCCTGCAGCAGCCTGAGAACGGAGGGACTCAGATCCGGGAGCCAGCAGCTCCCCCCAAGCCGACCCTCAAACCCGGCGCTCTCCCCCCACCCTGAGGGGCTGTGGAGCTGTCCCTAGCACGGGGCTGGTGGAGTTGCTGGTGGAGCTGCCCTGGCACGGGGCTGCTGCTGGGCTCTGACTGTGGCCGTGGTTTCTGTTTGCTGCAGGCAGCGTGTTCGGGGGCTTGTTGCTTCGCCCCCCTCCTGGCCACCCGCCCCCCGACATAGCCGAGAAGAGGAGAGCTCAGCACTTTATCCAGCAGTTCCTGCTGAGAGAAGACAATTCACCCTGACTGTCATAGGCAGCTAAACTTGAGTTTTAGGTATCAAATGACTGTAAAAAATCTCTGTACAGTGTCCCGGCTATTTTATTTTTGAAGATCACGGTATTTTATACACCCCATTGTGTTGAGGGCAGGGCTCGGGCAGCGCGAGCCGGGCGTCGCTGTTGTGCACAGAGCTGTGCCCAGCCGGAAACCCCCGCGGCTGCTCCGACTCTGCTTCCTTGAACTGGGATTAGAACTCAGAATTTTTAAGGCGTTTAAATAAAAAGATCTCGGTGCGTTTTTCCAGCCTGGGCCCGTTTTCCCTGACCGACGGTTTGGGTTTGCTGACGCTAGGGGGGGTCCCGGGGGGTGTTCCCGGTGGGGGGTGATGATCCTGGGGGGTGTTCCCTGGGGTGCGGGGGTTGGTCCCCGGGGGCGGTTCCCGGGGCGGTTCCCGGGGCAGCCCCAGCGGCCTCAGCCCCGCGCGCGCAGGCGCGGCCCACCCCGGCTCTTCCCGCGGGGCGGTGCGCGGGCGGAAGCAGAAGTGATGGCGCCGGGAACGATGATGCCGCTGGGGCGGGGAAGGAGCGGAAGCGGAAGTGAGTGCGCAGGCGGAAGCGGAAGTGAGGGCGCCGGGAACCATGGTGCCGCTGGGGCGGGGAAGGAGCCACTGCCGAGGGCTCGGTGAGCGCGGTGGGGCCGGACGGGGCGCGGCGGGGCCGCATCTCGGGGCCCAGGCTGGCGGGGGCCGCGGGGCCGCGCAAGTCCCCCCCGGAGGCTCCTCGCGGGGCGGGGCCGTGGCCTGGCCGGGCGAGGGTAGCGCCGCGCTCGGAGAGGGGACGCCCGGCCCGCGGGGTGCGGGGGGGGGGGGGACCGCGGCTCACGGCCCAGAATCTCCGCCCGCCCCACGGGCCGGGACCGCGGGACACCCCCGGTCTGCGCGGCGCCTGCGGGCGGAGCGGGGCCCGGCAGGGCAGAGCCGCCTGACCCCCGCCCGTGCTTCTTTTGCAGATGAATCGTTCCGGTGCCAGTTCAGCATCGCGCGCTGAGAGGCCGTGAGCCATGGGGGAGAACAGCCCTGAGGGCAACGTTATCTACTATGAGGTGGAAGAGGACGATTTAACGCAGGATGGCAATATGATGAGGTTTGCTGATAAAAACGGGCTGGTGTCTTCATCCTCCGGGACAGTCTACGACAGGACAACTGTGCTAATAGAGCAGGACCACAGCGTGCTGGAAGATGATGAGGATGAAGGACAGTGTGGTGATCACTTGCCTTTTTTACCAGAGGGTCATGAAGAAGGATTTCATTTAATAGCAGATCATGAAGGAATGTCCCAGGGTTACGTGCAACATATTATTTCTCCAGATCAGATCCACCTGACAATAAACCCTGGGTCTACTCCTATGCCAAGAAACATCGAAGGAGCAACACTCACTTTACAATCTGAATGCCCAGAGACTAAGCTTAAAGAAGTGAGTAGCTAAATGTGACTGGGAACTTTATGTTTTCTGTGGTTTTTTTTACCTGGTGGCCTTAAACACTTTGAAAATGTGTTTTTCTAAAGCTGTTTGCAGGGAGAGTGACAGAAGTTTCCCTTCTTGTTAGAGACTGCAGACTAGTGGAGTGAGCTGCATTCCATAAATCCACTGCTGTTGTCTGTGCTGCTGGGTGTAGCTGTTCCCACAGGCATGTCATGGGTCAGCAGCAAAGCTGTGAGTGTCATCAGTTTCACTCTAATGCCCTGCATTGTGCAGCAGCCAGGAGTGAGTTTTGATGTGCACTAACATGCTACATAGCAGCAGAATGTGGTGCTGAAACAAGCTTGTATTAGTAGCATGGATTATTTTTAGTGGTCTTTTGTTTTCCTTTGGGTTGTGCAACAGTTTCCTGAGTTCAGAGATAACTAAACAGAGTGTGAGCTCTGCTCTGCGGTCAACCACCTTCTGGGAAAAAGCACACTCAAGCTGCAGGTTGAATTCCAGGCTGTTGTTAGTTGTGAAAGTGTGAAACTTAAGGCACTAAACAAAATTACTTGTAGTTTTAGTGTGTCCCTTAAATTACTTGTGCCTTTGTTGTGTCTCTCACAGGGAAACCGTGAGAAGAAAATGAAAGGAGCTTTAAACTTCTCTTTGTTGTATTTTAAAAGCTTGACAGCTTGCATATTTTAAAATGGTGATTGCTTTTAATTGTTTCCCTAATGAGTTTTACCTGCATGCAAAGTGGTGAGGGCTCTAGAGACTGAATTAGACTTTCTCTTTAGACACAAAAGAAACACAGAGCTGGCTGAAGCACCAGCACAGGGACAACTCTGCTCCTTTTTCACCTTTATTTGTTGAATAAAGGGTGGTTTGTCCAAGTGTCTGTGCCAGCAGCAGTGGCATCACCTCTTGCTGTAACTGATACTTGGTGTATGAGAGCTGCAGAAGCAGCCCTTGCTGAGAGGCAAAGGGAGGGAAGCTGGGTTTGGGTGCTGAGTAATTTAGATGGGCAGGAAACCTCCGTGAGCTCTCTGGGCAGTGGAAAGGGGGTGTGGGGGAGTCAAGGCTGCACTTGAGGTAAAATGGAGTAATAAATGAGCTGATGGTGAGACCACAGGGGATGGTGAAAGCTGGGGTTCTCATTCAAGGTGTGAATGGGGGTTCAGCACACAGGGCAGTGCATTTGAGGGTCGTGTTGTGATAGTTTATTTTCCCTTACCTTCCTCTTCCACAAATGAATAGCTCTGCTAGAAGCACCTGAGTGAAATGCAGGAGCGACATATGGTACTGGTGTACAGATTTGATACCTCTCAGCATCCTTACTGCTTTGTCAGATCTTTAGCTAGAAACATTGAGATTTTTTTTTCCTTTATCCCCTCTTCTGTTAGGTTGCTCTTCTTATGCCAGGTCAGTCAGCTTCCCAGTGTGTGCTGCTCCTTCCTCACAACGTGCAGCAGAAGCTTTAAGTTACAAAACTGCTTTGAAAAATTACTACTTTTTAATTATTTTTATTTATGTAAAAATCTGCTGCCTATAGATCTATTCCACTGTCTGTGATGCTCGAGTGGAGTTTTATCCTGTTCCAGAAATGCTTAAAGACTAAGTGTGCAGCATTTTGCCTCCTAGGTCAAGAGATACCAGTGCACCTTCGAGGGCTGCCCACGCACCTACAGCACTGCCGGGAACCTGCGCACCCACCAGAAGACTCACCGAGGGGAATACACTTTTGTCTGCAATCAGGAAGGCTGTGGCAAGGCCTTTCTTACCTCCTACAGCCTCAAAATCCATGTTCGAGTGCACACGAAGGAGAAGCCCTTTGAGTGTGATGTGCAGGGCTGTGAGAAGGCCTTCAACACACTGTACAGGTAGCGTGTGCCTGGGGGTGGCTGCTGCTGTCCCACGGGTGGCATCCGTGTGCCTGAGCACAGCTGCTGAGCAGATGGGGATGGAAACCCCCTAAACGTGGAGATGCTGGACAGGAGTGGGGTGACAACCTGTGATGACATCCTTGGCTTATTTGTCTCACAGCAGTATGGAAGGTGATGCACAAACACAGGGGTTCTCAGGGTTGCCTGAGGGCTCAGAAGTGCTGTCTGATACTTTGATGAGGCAGTGGAACACCTAGGGCTGTCTCACCCTGCAGGATGTAAGGGATTTTTTTGGCCTGCCTTTTAGGTTGAAAGCACATCAGAGGCTTCACACAGGGAAGACATTTAACTGTGAATCAGAAGGCTGCAGTAAGTACTTCACGACGCACAGCGACCTGCGGAAGCACATTCGGACACACACAGGAGAAAAGCCATTTCGGTGAGTTGCTGCTGCAGCTTCTGCTCTCTGGCCCTACATCATGGGCTGCCTGTGCCAAGGGTGGCTGCTGCTGTCCTGGGTGAGGTGTTCTCATGAGGAACAAGTAAAGGCAGCTGAGGTTTGAGTGTATGTGTTCTAGAACTCCCTCCATTGCCTGGAAGAGTGGGTGAAGTGGCTGTCATCACAGTTAAGCTGTTTTAGAGTAGCTGTGTTGCTGCTTCTGTGCTGTGATGCAGTGCTTATGCCATGGAGGGGGACCCCCAAATGCTGACTTCATGCTCACCTTTCCAAGCCCTATTCAGAGCCCTGCTGTGGTCTGTAGGAAACAGAACAGCTGTGGGGAGGTCCCTGGTTATAATACAGAATGGCACTAGGCCTACCCTTCAGTGTCTGCTACAGTGTGGCCTGAGGTGGTAACTAGTGCAGCAGAGGAGCCTGATGCTGACCCTTCTGTGATGCCCCATTCAGGTGTGAGCACGACGGCTGTGGAAAGGCTTTTGCTGCAAGCCACCACCTTAAAACACACGTTAGGACACATACAGGTAAGTCCAAAGGACTTATTTGTTCTTTTTCTGAGCTTATTCAGTTTATACAAGCTTTCAGAATCCTAGTATACTCGTATAATGTGTGGGTGACACCAAGTGAGTGGTGTGATTGATGTGCTGGAGGGATGGGCTGCCATCCAGGGGACCTGGGCAGGCTGCAGGAGTGTGTCCAGCTGAACCTCCTGAAGCTTAACAAGTCCTGTGCCTGGGCCAGGACCATCCCCAGTATTCCACCTGTGCTTCACAGGTCTTGAATTTCATTACCATGTTTCACAAACATATCAGTAAGATGCTGTGTTCTGTGTGCCAGCTCATGTGGTGAAATGGAAGGATGTATCTGCCAGACTCACAAGACACTGATCATGCCAAGTGCAAGGAAAAAATTTTGTTTGTATGAAATGTTACTCTCTCCTAGGTGCTTTGAAAGTGTGTGTCTGGTATAATGTTTGTAAGTTTGTTACATGTGTTTTGCCTGCCTGCAGGGGAGAAGCCCTTCTTCTGCCCCAGTAATGGCTGTGAGAAGACTTTTAGTACCCAGTACAGTCTCAAGAGTCACATGAAAGGTCATGAGAAAGGACATTCCTATAATGCACTTCCCAATAACAATGTATCTGAGGTAAGCAGCACTTTTGTTTTCTATAGGCTTGTTTGTCCTGTGCTAATTTAAAATTATAAATGATTTAATTTTTTTTAAGCAAGGTGAAAGGTGTGTTAAGAATCCTGGTAGCCACCACATGCCCTTTTTCTGAGCAATATTGATCTCAGACCTGGGCCACACACAGGTTAAAAGGAACCTGTGTATTGTATGGACTGTCTGAAGTAAGGCAGTTCTGACTATTTTTTAAATATATAGCTGAATTTCTTTTTTGTCTTGACAGGATACAAGCCACTCCCTCTGTCTGAGTGACTTGAGCCTCATCTCCACAGATTCAGAACTGCGGGAGAACTCGAATCCAGTGAGTTACTGTCCTGGAGCTGCCTCACCCCTGATCTGAGCTTGGCTATTTTCTGGCAATGTGCTGGTTGGGTCAGCAAGAGCCCAGCCCATGGCTGGGGGCTCTGTGGCTGGCCCAGGCCTGCAGTGTGCTCTGTCTCTGGGCAGGGAGGGCTCACTCTTTGACAGAAAACTGATCTGGGGTAGAACTGGTTTGGACATTCTGAACACTGCTGTTTTGTGTGCCTTGTGGCAGTTTGCATGAGGCTTTCTCTTTGCAGCAAGGTCTATGTTTGAGCCTGTAAATATGACTTATTATTGCTCTTCTTTTTGGAATGTTGGAACAACAAAAAAATATTTCTGTCTAAAAGCAGGATAACTGAGTGAAAGAGAGGGGTTTTCCTCCAAAGTCTGCAGTGCTGCTTGGCTGGAGACCTGAGATGTATCACTACCTGATGTCCTCCTCTTTGTTTGCTCTTTGCCAGACCCATGGACAGGACCTTAGCACAATCTCACCAGCAAGCATCTTCGAGTCGATGTTTCAGAGCCCAGATCCCAGTGCAAATCAGGACGACTCTCAGCAGACAGGTAGGAGCTGCAGCTGTGGTGTTTTAAGGGAGCTTTTGGACAGTGTTTTGCATGCACTTAATTCGGCATTTCAGACTGAAAGTTACTGCCACTGAGCTTGCCCATATAACTCAAAGCAGGAGACAGAACGTGCCCTTTGGTGTTGAAATCCTTCGGTGTTGCAACGTGCTGTGCGCACAGAGGGCAGAGCTGACCCGGTGTTTGCAGTCGAGCAGTGCTGGCGAGCCTGCTCTTGGCTTCCTGCACGAGCCTTCTGGAAACCCTTCTGTTGTGAGGCAGCTGCACAAGCCCTCAGAGTGCATGGGGCTGATCAGCTTTGTGCTGTGGTCCCAGCTGCCTGACTATGCTTAGAGTTGATGGTCTTGTGTTAGGTGGGTTTGGTCACTAGTCTGAAGCTGGGAAGGTGGCTCTGCATAGGAGAAATCCTTCAGCTAGCTGATAAGTGAATTGGAAGGGTACTTTACTCAGCTCTTACAAGAGCTGATGTATTTCTGTCTTCTGTTTCCTTTGGCAGCTGCCTTGATTGAAGGATTTAACGGTGACACCGACTCGGCCGCTGCTGCCGCGCCTTCCGCTGGGGACTCGGCGTCGCTGTCTCTCCCGCTGGTACTGCAGCTTGGCATCTCTGAACCTCCACAGTCAGCACTGCAAGCCTCAGCAGCCCCTGCTGCTCCCTCCTCCATAGGAACCAGCTCACAGCCAGCTGCGTTTGGAAACCCTGCAACTGTTTTACAATCCCCAGAAGTGCCTGTTCCTCACAGCACACAGTTTGCAGCCAGTCACCAAGACTTCCTGCAGCCAGCGCCACAGCCCATTGTACAAGGACTGTCAGTGGTGGCTGGGGCACCTGCCCCGACAGCATCAAGTGCCACTGAGCCCCTGCCAGCTGTAGTTCAGACTGTGCCTGTTGGGGCAAACTCTGTTCTGACCAGTAACCCGACGATCACAATTACTCCTTCTCAGAGCACTGCTATTCTGCAGTCCAGCATTGTCATGGGAGAGCAGAACCTACAATGGATCTTAAATGGTGCCACTGGTTCTCCACAAAGCCAAGAACAAATGGTTAGTGTGTCCAGCAGGGCTTGGAATCTGTTTGGACCATCCTCTCTCTTGCTTCTGGAGTCCTTGCTTTTGAAAGGGAATGGGATCAGACCCATAACACTGACACAAACCAGGGTGCAGTACTGTGCCTGTTTATCAGGTTAATATGTACAAGCATGTTGCCAGTGCAGCTCCCAAAAGAGGTAGAGAAATAAATAGAAAGTAGGTAGAGAAATGCAGGGTGCAGAAAAATCTTGCTGTTGTCTTTTCCCCAGTGGCAGACTTCTCTCAGCCGGTACCAGCTTGGTTTATGTATGTGGGGCTTAATCTATTAATTTTGACAAGTGCAAAAGACCCTGTAAAGTTTGTGTGTAGGCATTTTCTAATTTCTGTCTCTTCCTTATTTAACCTGATAAAGATAATGAAAAGTTTTCTGGGAAAACAGAATGGTTTTGGTTCTCCAGGAAATCTGGATAGCTGAGGCTTCAAGTGCTTTATCTTTAGTGGTACCACTTTCTCACCTGCCAGTGGTCAGCAGTCGGTGCTGCAGGTACAAGCAGTGTGAGCAGCACAGCAGTTCTTGAAGAATGCAGTAATTCAGTTACTAAAACCAAGCTGTATTATGGGGGATGTAGTGTGGAGAGTGGCTGGACTAATTCTCTCAGTTTTGGGGTAGCCAGCACAGAGTACAGAGCCCTGCTAAATGTAATCATTTTTAATGATGAGTTTCCCTGTGTGTTGTCAGATTATGTGTGTAGCTGTTTCTTTTGATTGCAGCTGTTTAGAGTATGAACAATGGAGATTTCTGTACAATCAGCTTACATTTGGTTTTCTTTATGTGTATGTTTGTTCTTTTTTTAAAGCCACAAGTTCCAAAAGTAGTAGAAAAGGTTTTTTTTACCACTGCGCTGCCAGTAGCTGGCAACACAGGTAAGATTTACACTGAACTTGCTCTCTGTGTGTCTGTCTGTCTGTCCCTCTGTTAGCTGGACTAGCATTTGGGTGATTTTGCTGCTTGCAGAAATGCTGAAGAAAATCCTTGCGCTTTTTTACCTTCCTGAGTCTTAAATGCACTCTGCTGCAGACTCACCAGTGTGTGCTGAGATCTGTCCCATCAAAGTTTCTCCAACAACAGGTGATGAGATTTGCAGATTAGATCATACTCATAAAAATGATCTTTTAATGGCAACTTACCCAGAATAGCAAAAGGCAGAAATGCCTTTTTTTTTTTTTTTTCCATTTAATTGAAGACATGAAACCAATAGTAAACTATTCGTCTTCATTATGTGTAGCAATTGGTTTTGGTAAGCACTGTTAGTAAGATTCATCAAAATAATACACAACTGTATAATTACATTGCAGAGACGAATCAGAGCCAAGAGAGGTCACACCAGTTTAAAACTTCAGTTCTAAAAAAGAAAGGGAGTGGCATAGGAAGAGTGAGGAGGAGGCATGAGAAGCAAGATGGGGGGAAATCAGAGTAGGGAAAATGAGCAGGAAAATGTTCAGGGTGTGGAATTGCTGGTGCAGTGCTGTACCATCTGCATGGGTGTGCCCATCACACCCACCAGCACAGGGGCTTTGCCACTTTCTATTGGATTTTTTTGCTGCAAAAGGTACAATGTTTGTGAGAGAAGAGACATGCTGTGCTGTGTAAAAAATGTAGATTTGTAATGGCTGGGTTCAGGTTCAACAGGTTGCTCATCAGCAGAGACTGCCTGCTACTGTCATCATATTGATCATCTGCTGGAGGTGCTGATTGTGCCTGAGCAAAGGCACAGGCAATCTCTGCTGCAAGGGGCCCCGGCCTGATGCAACGAAGATCATTTGTCTTTCCCTGCTGTGAAATTATGTAGTTCTGTTGTGTTTTGTCTTTGTTTCACCTTCAGGAAGCCCTGTTCAGCAGATTGGTCTCAGTGTTCCTGTCATCATCATAAAGCAGGAGGAGGCCTGCCAGTGCCAGTGTGCCTGCCGAGACTCTGCCAAGGACAAAGCCACCGTCAAGAAGGAATGTTCCTCACCAGAATCGAAAGGTTTGGAGCAGCCAGCTCCTCAGCTGCAGCCTCAGACCTTCCCTTCCTCTTCCCCTTGCCCTTCGGGCGGGCAGAGCAGTCAGATAGTGAACCCTTCCAGCTCACAGACTGAAACGCTAAGTGCCATGGACGTGTCCGACTTCCTGTCCCTCCAGAGCCCCCCGACCCCCTCCAATCTCATCCCAATTGAAGCACTACTGCAGGGGGAGGAGGAAATTGGTTTGAATAGCAGCTTCTCCAAGTGAAGATGTTCCAGATTTTCCTTTGCACCTGGAGGGTAAAACCCTCTTCTTAGAAGCAGAAACTGAAGGATCGATTCGTTTTCCTTCCTCTGTGGAAGTTCTGTGGCTTATTTCTGCTTCACAGATGTCATCTTAGTCACGTCCCAGGTACATCCATCTTTGAGAATCTATCTAAAAAAAGGTAAAAAAAAAAAAAAAAAGAAAAAAATAAGAAAAAAGTTAAGTTATATATGAACTGTTTTGGCTGCACTGTCTGTCACTTTTGCTTGTCATATGTGAACACAGAAGTTAAGGTTACTCGTGTGCAAAAATGATATTAAGGGGGGGGGGGGATAGTTTGTCTCCAATTGCACATCTCTTGTGTTTGGGATTAAGGTACTGGCAGCGAGTGGGTCTTTGTTACAACTCCTTGGGTCTAAATTTTCTTATGTCTCTTATGTCTGATACTAACCATGCACTATGAGGGGAGCCCAGGAAAGGAATTCTGCTGTGGTAGAAAATGGCATTATTGTAGAAGATGATTTATTTGTGATTTTATTGGACTGTGATTGTCACATCTCTGAGCTGGGAGCTGGTGCCTGGGTTTGCTTTGTACTAACACTGTTCCTAGAGCCTGCAGAAACCTCTAGGGAGTTCATTCCAGGGGAGCACAAGTACCTTGTGCTCCTGGGAGATCTGTTCATTGATTTCATTAGGATTTACAAGTGTGGTGGCAGACACTGATTCACAACATGGAAATACAACCTGAGCCCCATCTTGTGCAGGCTTAGGAGCCTGCTTTCTTTGCCTGTCTTGGAAGAATGCAGTGAGTCCCAGATGTGGTCAGATTGGTGCCTGCTGCTCTTTTGATTTATTTGGCTCTATTCAGAAACAAGTCATCCTTTTAACCCCCTGTTTAATCAGGAGCATGGTGCCTTTGCTGGTTACTCGTATCTTTTGTCAAGAACAACTCTAGGGAAATTTTCAGTATGATTCCAGATAAATTCAGTTTGGATTCAGTGAGAACATCCTTCAGCTGTCCATAGAAATGCTTTTTTTTTTTTTTTTTTCCTGTTAAGCTATATAATTTCTGCCTGAATCTGCCTCCAACCTAATGCAATGCCAGCTTTCTGTGCACGGGGCTATTTCTTGACTAAAAGATGTTACACAACATAGTAGTTTTTCATATCAAACTGAAAGTATATTCTAACCTACTCAGGGTAAATAAAACACAACCCCCCCTTCCACCAAAAAGCCTGTAATGTTGCAATAAATGCAGTCTCATTCTAAATGGTTTATTTATGCTGCATTATTTTAAAAGATGTAATTTTATAGTGTGTTATCCATCTTTCTGGCTTTGGCTGTCAGTCTTTTTATGTTAAAGAATATGAAATAGTCTTTATTCAGTTTACAGTGTTGTCATTAGGGAGACACAGAGACAGTGACTGAAAGCCAATTCCCGTGAGGTCTGCACACTAAGTGCAGGAACACAGGCTGCAGTGGCTGGGGATCTCTCACTGTACCTGCTGGGAGAGCTCCCAGGGTGGGCAGGATGAGCCCTCTGCTGACACGCTCTGTGTAGCCCTGCTGAGC